>CAIGRT010002032.1:0-19841 GCA_903798405.1 Fraxinus platypoda
TTACAATTCATTCTTTATTTTTCTTTTCTTTTCTTTTGTTTTATTTAAATAGAAGGGTATATTGGTCATTTTATGTTAAAAATTGGTGAAAATGATGTTCAGCGCAAAGAATGTGAAAGGTAGGGACGTTATGCGCCAAAAAATCAAAGGTATGGACGTTTTCCACAAAAACCGTCAAATGTAAAGACGTTTTGCGTCAATTACCCAATAAAAATAGACATTCCAACTTATAAGTATGACATTATAATCAACATTTTCTAAAGACACATTCATGATAATACTATTTTAATGTAGAATTAAACCAGTTGTACACATATTGTGTACAATAAGTATGACATTGTTCAAAATGTGGTAAAATCGAGATCATTAATTATTTTAAGTGGTGTTAAAATTAATGACAAAATTGTATCACAAAATGAAGTGTAAACAAAGCTGCCATGCCAACCGATGATACGAGTGTAGCAAACTGTTTAATGTTCACATTTGAGAAAATAAAAAACATCATCTGACTCGTTTGTATTGTCTGAATGATTTACTTAGCATACAATGTTTTTAACAACATGATATGTTTTCATTGGATAATTTAAAAAATAATTTATACGAACACTTTTTTAACTTGCAACATTGTTGACAACGATGTCAAAATACACTGTAGAAACAACATTTTCCGAATTATTTTATCTTTACATGAACAGTCGAAATTACTATATACTGACAAGAGATCATAGTATTGATGTATACACAGTTCTTTGTCAGACCTTTTTTTTTTTTTTTTTTTATGTCCTGCTTCTACTTATTTTGTATATCCCAATATTGCCCCTAGATTCAGATTCTGCTTATTCTTCAATTCTGAATGTGACCATTCATGTTTTAAACTGTACGAAAGTCCCACACCCTTTGCATTTCTGACCTCTCTCTTCTTTGTTAACTCCTTTACGTAACCATTTATTCTGAAATCACTTATTTTTGCTAATGGCTTTTCCATTATGTTTTATGACCAAAACTCCATTAATGTCAACTCAAGAATGGTAGGTTTCATTCACATTTTTCTGCACCAAGTCAATTGACTAATTAAACCAGTTGCATGCGGATCGTCTTACATTTTTAACAAATTAAATTTACTGACGACACAATTCAATATGATATCAGAAGTTAGAACATATAAAAGTTTAGAATTTCACACTTCGTTGTGGCAGTCCCTTACCATCTATGCATACACTACAAATGCATAAAACGATACTAAGGGAAAAAAAAATAACGGCAAATTTCATCTACTTTAAAGTTCAATCCCACCAAATATTACGTAAGTACTGAACAGACTTAATGATAATTGATCTTGGATAAGCCTTTGAGATCATGTTACGAAACTAGTTAAAATACACTAATCTTAACATATGACAGTAGTTTAAATTCAAGATATCGTTAGATTATAGAACTGAAATATACAATATCAGCAGTAAAACATTAGCTTCCTAAGGTTCTCAGTAAGTTTAGGGAGGGGCATTGCCTTTGGCGGGAGAGCACGTGATATCGTAGACTTTTTGAGGACACTTGAATCTGAACGGTCGAGGTATAATCTGCCTCTATACGCCGCAAGATGAGCATAGTAAGCTGGAGGCACCAATGAAATAGGCTTTGTGCACCTGACAAATGTGTAGCAAAGATTGTATACCAACTTTTGGAGTTCGTCAGAAGTAAAATGGTTTTCATCCCACAAAACATGATAGTGGATAGGCCTGCTGGTTCCTTTAACACCCCAATGGCTACATAGGTAGAAGTCGAACTCTCGTGGATGAGTGATCACATTGTCTACAACAGTTCCCGGAAGAATATTTTCATCGTTATGGGGTGAAGTTGTTTCGGGTTCATAAGGAAACAACCTTGTGTGATGCCTTTTCTGAACTACTGCAAAAGTAATCGGAGGTTTGTAACCAGGGAATCTCGAACACGCGCAACGAATTTCTTGCAGTTCCTCCTGAAGCACTTTGTAGAACTGTGTTTCACTAACTCCATCTCGGAAAAAGATGATTCTCTTCGGGAGTTGAGAGAGTTCCTCATAAAAGTCATCCAGAATTTCCCCAACCATTGCTCTAAGATCTTGAATGATCTCTTGTCGATGTGTTTGGGATCTCATTCTAGAAACATACTTGTTTGCAGCTGGCCAATTCACACTACCTACCACAGCAGCAACAGAAGGACTAAAATCATCTAACGGATGAGGATGCGTTACATCAGCCCCCATAAATATCACCGGATCATCCTGCCTGAAGAGCCTCGGGATTTGAGAAGGCAGTGAATTATACAACGCAACCGTGCATCCACCAACTTTGGCATTGATCTTGAGAGCCAAATTTGCCAAAAACTGTGAACTTGGCTTGTCAAGATTCGGGTACAAACAGCACTGACTGACGATCCCAATATTAGTCTCAGCAATTCGTTTTAAGTCTGCATACCCTTTGTGTTTTCTCTCCATGACGCAAATAAGCAGTTGAAGATTGTTGAAAGCAGCCCTATGAATTTTCTTGAGTTTAGATTCCAAAAGTTTTACGTTTCCAAGCACTTGCATTGGCTCAAACTGGGGGTTAACAACATGGTTTTTATGGAGAAAAATGCCCAATTGCTCGCACCTTTGAGACAGTTGGTTTATGAATTTTGGTATGTTGGACTTCTGATCTGAAGTACCACCAAAACTTATTAACGCCCATCTTGTTACTCGAGTTCCTTCAAAGACATGGCTATCTAGAAGGTTCCACTGGCGATCATGACGTGAAGGAGTCAGATTTCTTATATGACCACTGTTACCCAGCTTAAGCTTGGGAGGCTGAAGAATTCTCCCTGTCAATCTTGTCATTTGTCTTGAAACTTGGAGCTTGAATCCTCTTCCCTGATTGCCACTGTTCAAACATAGATGGAAATCATTCACAGGGTTTGTAATGGAAATTGGAAAACACAAGCAACGATGAAAACTTGCAAAATCATGTAGATATTATGATTACCTGGTCGGCCCGACTGGTCCTTCCATAACTTGATCAATAATTGCCTTGCGTTCTCTTGGCCTTTGGCATCCCATTTTGAGTATTTTAGCCGTCTGATCATCCGAGAACTTTCCAAGAAACTTCTGCCCTTCACAAATCACACAAAGCTCCATTGGCAAATAACAAGGCTTCCTCCTACTAATCTGCAAACATGGCAAGTTTCTATACTGTATATCATAGTTATAGTGATTCTTGAAATAGTCGACCAGTCTTAAACTTTTGCCATCTCTATCTGGAAACCAGAGATTCTCGGTAACTTCCTCAGTTAAGCTACAAACCCGATATCTCTGAACAGTTTCTCTATGGCAAACAAAGATCCTGATGTTTTTCAGTGCTTTCTCCACTTCTTTCTTCTCTTCACTTGTCAAACCTCTCGCCTTCTTGTGACCGAGATTATGCATAAAATCGAGACGCTTTTGCAAATAAGGGATCACTCCAATACTCTCATGAAAAGCTGTCACCGAGAAGTCCACATTGAGAGCAAGCCCTTGTTGTGTTGGTCTTAAGCTCTGAAAGAAGCCTTTCAGTGCAATAGCTCCTCCTCCAATTTCTTTTGCCCCTCCCATCGAACTTGAGTAAAATGATCTTCCAGCTGCTACACACTTTTCTGTGGGATTCTCCCGTAAGACTACATCCAATGCATGGATATACTCTTGAGGAAGGGGAATCCAATCTTCTCCTTCTTTATGCAAGTAGCTGCTTAGTTCTTTGCCATCAAATTTAGAAACAAGTTTGATGTTGATTCGAAAAAGCTTAAGTTGCTGTCTTTTTTCTTCAGATTTCATTATTTCTATTGGTTTTCCACTAGAAATTGGGAGACTAATATATAATTCAAGCCTATCATCTTGGAACTCTATCGGACTATATATGGTCCTTCGACCATCATAAACTGGAAGAGCACCAGATAGCAATACTGAATTGTCCTCAACAAGCTTTTGCTTGATAATTCTTGAAATTTCCTTCGATGGAAGTGGAGCTATATCGACATCGTAATGAAAGATTCTCTGTGAAGGGTCAAATTGGACTAAGAAATGATTAGCAAGGAGAGTTATAACTTTCCCTTCTATACCACCTGAGTCCGGTCTTCTTGCCACTGCCAATGGCTTTGGTTTGGCATCCATTACCATCCTATCATTCTCATGGAAGGGCAGCCAAGTTTGTGGATGGAAATTCGTCCGAGCTGTTTCGTTAACCGATTTAGAACAACAATAAATCACAATAATCGAATTTAATCTCATCTTCACCACAATATATTCCACCAAATTCTTAGACCTAAAAAAAGCATTAACATGAAAAGTTTAGACTCAACATATTTCAAATACTAATATATCACTCTTGAAGATCAATTTCACCGAAATTGAACACAACTCAGTGATTCATTCTTGAGATGCCGGAAGACAACATAAGAACACAAAGAATACAAAACCAAAAACATTGTATTAAAAAGATTAAAAAATTGATAAATTTCATAGTAGAAAGATAACAAAACTCCAAAGCCCAATATTTCATTTTGCTATAGTATAGTAAATTTCTTTCCATTATCCGGCATTTAGACATCAATTTTATTTCCTCTATGCTAAACCTTTTACTAGCTTCCAAAACAAAAATTAAGATAACATGCAGTCCCAAAAATCAAATAAAAATAAGCCCAAAAAATCCATATTGAATAAAGAAACGAAAAGGGGTTTTTAACTATTTACCTTGTGCAAGTGAGAAATCTTGGACCCGGGATTCAGAGGAGGCGGAAAGAGGAGGATTATTCTGTTTCCATGAAGGTTTCTGCAAATGGGTTTTTGATCCAAAGTTGTGGTATTGAGGGAAAGTTGGAGCCAAAGCCATTTGCAGAGGAATGCTTGGAGGCAGAGGAAGTAGAGCAGGGTACTGATTTTGGTAACTAAATCCATAACCAAAGCCATTAATCCTATTGGAGCGATGCAGAAATTGGTTTTGATACTGATAGTTTTGAGTATTTCCATTCCTTCTGAAACTCCTTGTGCATTTCTTGTTTGTATTGGACTCTTCTGTTTCTTCCATGATTTGTTGGAAAAAGGATCAAAGGATGAACAGAAAAGGCCTATTTGCATGAGAGAGAAGAGATATTCATATCAGCAAAAACTGAAGTTGTTGTTCATATGTGTATGTATGTACATTATATATAGAGAGATGGGAGAGAAAGATTGTCTTTTCCCTCTGTCCAGTGGTGAAGGAAGTTTTGATGCAGGTGCATACAAACATTCAACAGGAAAAAGGTATACCTAGTTTTTAAAGAAAAATAGTAGCAAATTTTACGACAATAGTCCCGAAATTCGTATATACAATTGAACTTTTAGTTAGATAGGGAAGGATGATAAAAGAATCGAATCAATCGAACCAAAATGAAGTTGTTTAATTTAGTTAGATTCTGCTTTAATTTTAAGAATTTGGTTCCTAAAAGCAAGAATTGATCGATTTTTGGTTCGATATTGATTCTAGTTCCCAAAACCAAGAAGTGACAACCGGTTCTAACCCACTTATTATTTTTAATTAATTATACCCCCGTTTGTTTCTCATTTTTCATCCATAAAAATGAAAAATATGACCGTTATCCATCACATCAAGCCATCAATTTTGAATTTTTATATCTTGTGTGGGGCCCAATAACATTTATATTTTTCATTCTCATTCTACAATAATGAGAATCAAACGGCCATGTTTATTTGTTGATTTGGTGAAGGATTTTTAGCGGAGAATATTTTGTATTCTTTTGATTTTGAACGTGAGTGTTAGTTTTGGAGATAGAGTTTTGTGTTTTAATTTGCATTAAATTTTTTTTTTCCTGTTATAGAATTGAACCAAACCAAACTGGAATCATTCGATTTGGTTCTAGTTCAATTCCAAAATTATGGACTATAAGAAATACTATTAAGGCTCTTGGCAATACATCGATTCTTTAAATTTCATTTTAAAATATCAACATTTATAATAGAAGTAACGATAAAGGAATATGTGAGATTTTATCCTCGACACAATTCAATTCAGTCGAACATATGGGGTTTGCATAAAGCAGAATTGCTCAAGGTTTGACTTTGTATTGAACATTAGTAAAGTGAAAACATCATAGACCCTGCTTTTGTCCGTGATTAAGGTAGTATTAAGTCAAATGAAGAGGCAAAAGGCTTTATATTTATTTGGAGTTTAGCACTTAATAAATGAACCTTGTAATAAAGTAGATTTTGATTGAACTTTCTCTTGATTCATTCACCCAAACTGCCTAGATCCTAATCTATTAATAGTTTCTATTCTCTAGTCATCATTATATCCATCGAACATTGTGGTAATCGTAATTATCATCATAACTGTCGTCTTCCAATGAATTATGATATGGTGTTCGTTTATGAATGGAGTAAATCATGGAGTTGTTTAGTGCTAAACATAGTTACTATCAAACTATTACAAGTCTCTAACTTAGCATAATTTTTTACAAGAAAAAAAAATCAACTTTCTTTGAGTAGCGATGAATCGAAATCGAAGTAAAACTAACTATTTTGATTAGATTTGATTATGTAGACAAGTCGGTTCAAATCCGATTATGATGGTTCAGTGAAAATATATGTGATGCGTATTAATGCTGAGTCTCGAGCTCGAGCACAATGGCCCGATCTCAACCCACCATTATTAGCTTGGTTCGAAGTTTGGGCCTAGGATTGAGATCGGGGTAATTATTGAGCTCTTTTCTCATGTCTCCTTGACCTTATCTCACGTCTCATGAGAATACTAATCATATCTTGACTACAACTTCCCACGGTTCCTATTCAAATATGTTTCTTAACCTACTACGAATTTGACTTTAACTCAAACTGTGCACTTCTAACATAACACAAATACCTTGTATAACAAGGATAAGGACTATATGAGGTTGAATCCTTTTAGGACTCCATCTCCAACATCTATAAATACATAACACAACCTCATTTTTCATGTACATTTTTATTAATATTCAAGCATACAGTCTTTTGCACAATTTCCCTTTCTGACTTAAGTATTGGAGGGACGACGAGGACACACCTCGACGCCTTTGTTTCAAGTATTGAAGATCAGGTCTTGCGGAGTCCAATCATCCAGTTCGAGTTCATTCAAGTGCAAATTTTTTGTAGCATCAATATGTATCCTTATAAATCTCACTATTATAATAAATTAAAAAGATATGCATGGAATCTTCAATTAAGTATTTTTTTTTGTAAAAAAGAAAAGAAAAAGAAAAAAGTCTTTGTACCCAGTAGAAAGACTGAATGGAGACTAGTTCCACTAACAATTAACATTTATTTTTACTTAAAAGACTTTTTTTTTGGGGCATAAGTAGCCCCTCATAGGATTGACAATTGATGAAAAGGCAATGCATTATACTTGAAAATAAGAGGAAATTACACCTAGAATGAGTTTTAAATTTCCATTTTCATAAATCAAGAATCAAGTTTAATTATACAGAAATCAGGTTCTAATTAATAATTCATTTTTAAATATTATAAATTAAACCATAATTCATTTCTATTCTCATTCTCTCTCTCTGTCTTCTCACTTTTCCTCTTTCTCTCTACCCACCGGCCGAACCCGTCGTCTTGCCCAATTTCTTCTCCCATGTCAGTGACGCCCCCTGGAAGAGACTCTCCGGCGTAGTGGCATCACAAAATCGCGATGATGTATGTGGCGATGGCGCAGCGCAGCCTGCTAGAAACTCCGATCTGGATCTGTATACATCGTACAGTGCCGATCTGTAGATGCTACAACTCCGATCGCGGTCAGATCCAGATCTACGTGTATAGAGAGGTGTGACGTGGTGGTGGAGGGGCCGCGTTGGTGTTGATGGTGGTGGCACTGCATGGAGGTAGCTACGAGATTTGTGTTTATTTTATGGTAGTGTGCGATTAATGGTGAATAACAATGGTGTTGCGTGGTGATGGTGGTGACATTTACAGATCGGTGGTGTTGCAGGCAGTGGGGTGGCGCAGGAGGTGATGGTGTGGTGTATTGGTGGCGACGGTGGTTGTTGTAGTGGATTGAGGTTAGGGTGGGGCGCGACGGAAGTGGTGGTTGTGGCAGCTATGGTGGTGGAGGAGTAGGGGCAGGGTAGGGTGCAGTGGTGAAGTGGTTTGTGACCAATTTGGATGATTGCGACCTGACTAGTATGTGACTAATTCGTGGTTGGGTGTGTGCGGTGTCGTGTCGATGGTCGTGGGTGGGATGAGATGGACGTGGGTGTATGTGACCAATTATTTGGTTGATTGTGACCAATTATTGGTTAATTTTTGACAAATTAATAATGTGTGACCTAAAAATTATGAATGTGACTCACAATTTATTAAGTTATAATCGCGTTGTGACCAATACAAACAATCTGTGACATATAATTTGATGTTTTGTGACCATAAAATAAGTTGTGTAACTTATAAATTTTGTGTTTTGTGATCGATGAACAAATTGTGATTTTTAAATTTTAATTTGTGACCGATGAACGATCTGTGACATATAAAATTTTTGAATTGTGACCAAATTCCATAGATCCGTGACATTTATATATTTATTTATTAATTAAATCATAAATAAATTTTAATGAAAACCTGATTTTTGAAATTTAAAACTTCTTTCCTTAATTTTGAAATAGTGTTCACTAAAAAATTGATTTATGTATTGTTCCCTGAAAATAATTCTCAGGCCCATTTGTCGAGATTTTTGTTTTTTTTAATAGAAGAGCTTTCTAAATAAGTTATTTTAGACCAATCTTTTCTAAATGCTCTTATTCTAATGATTTAGGCCTCGTGTCTAAACCGTTATATTATACACATTGTCCGTTTTGGGGAGGCATCCGTCATTTTATTCCTTACGACTTTCTGTTGCATTCCCCAAGTCTCGATGTCCAATTAACATCAGAATTCAATTTAAGTCTCCCATAAGGCAGATATCTTAAATTCGATTTCGAAGGACGTGATAAAAAGTCGTAAGGAGTAAAATGACATATGCCTTCTCAAAACGGACATCACGTATAATATAACGATTGAGCACAAGGCTCAGGTAGCTAAACTTTTAATCAAATAAAATACTTTTAAAAAAACTATCCAAATATATTTAAAAACTTCTTAATAAAAATAATTTTTGACTTTTCAAAAATTCTGTCAAACTACCCTTCATATCTCATCATAAAAAAACATAAACTTATTCTTTTTTTTTTTTAATCTTATTTTATCCTACCTTGTAGCCTAACCATGTAATCCAATCCTCCTTTATGCCACCCTTTTGCCCCAACTTTTCTCAACATGCTAAATGATGGTGGGATTAGAAGGGAGCAATTCATGCACTTGGGAAAAGGGGGTGGTGTGGGGTGGGGGTAGGTGGGGTCTACTTTCATTTTTGAGGATTAAAAAACTTGGTTGGAATTTGGTGATGGAACACTATGATTACTAGGCCTTGAATTTCAACTTATAAATTTGAGTTGGACCACATAATATCCATTTTGGCCTTGCGAAAATCTTTAAGATATTGTCCTTTACAAAATATCAAGATTAGTCAAACTATAATTACATATTAAATACATCGTAGTAGACAAAGATTAACAGTAAATAATTATAATTACTATAGTTTTTTCTTTAAAATTGTAGAATTCACCTTGCCGACGTACTAAAAAAATGCCAACTATTAATCTTTCGTAGACAAGTGTCGCTATTAGGTTGATCTACGTACCTTTCTCCTCAAGGTTGCCTGCCAAATGAGGAAAAAAAAAGGTGTTATTAAAAAAGCTTATGATTCCTAATTAGACGGCGTCAATTACTTAATTTCACTTAATTATTGAGCTAATTATCACTCAAACTAAAGTTGTCATGATCCTAATCCCTATGTGGTTGAGGATTCAGTACTTAATTATTTTTCACTTCACTAATCAAATATATGCACATAAACTATTTCAAAGCAACAAAGAAAAAATCTAATTCTTTATAATCATACATGTTGAAGTTAGGGTCCGTTTGACAAACAAGGGCGGGGAGAAATTTTAATTCCATGTTAATTGGAAAATAAAAACTCATCAAATTCATATGAATTCTTTTTCCCCGAAAACAAAGAAAATGCAGTTTAAAATGGTTGTACATTGGAATTCAATTTCCATTTCCACGTTGCAATCAAACGGCCAAAGTGAAATTTGTTTTCCTCAAATGTGACATTTTCCATAGAATTCGTTGAAATCAAACAGGCCTTAATGGAATAATTATAATAGATATAAATACCAAAAATCCCTTAAAGAAATAAATAATTGGGCAGTGTGCCAGGTTCAGACATGGAATTAAGAAAATCACTCTGTTCAAGGAGTGTTTGTGCTAAACAAATCCATTTTGGGAATTCCGAAATATATCGGGTATATAACTTAAAAAAAGAGAGGTATTCGTCAGTTTATACTAATACGAAGTATATCATACATCAAAAATGTCAAATTTTGCGTGAATTATCATTTATCAGGAGCAAGTTTTTAAGATTTATTGCCTTGAATTGAGACTATTCATTCAAGCTTGTAATAATTTTGTATTCCATTCAAGATTTTAATCTTTGAAATGATATATATGGCAGGAATTAACATGATAGTGTCCACTATGATACAAAATTTTCTTTTTTCATTTCCAGATAAATTATAAAGAACTACACAGGGCTCTAATTATCTGCATTTGTTCATTGAAATTCGCCTACAGTTGTTTTGAACCTCGACTTCCCCAAAACATAGAAGGACCACGTTCCTTGATTAAGGCTGTTCAAGCTCGACTCGATAACATTGTATTTTGGCTGAATCAATGATCAGGTCGAATCTCATACACAATATATGCCCCACCTACACTTTTGTAACTCCAAATCTCCGGATTCATTATAGTCTTTTCTGTGATACTCCAACCTTCCCCGTGAATTGATTATTCCTAAACGAGTCATCAGAAGGATCAAGGAAATGGAAACATTCTGTCAATAGTTTTCCGAAATTGATCCAGTGGCTGATGCTTACTATTGAGACCAATGGCTAACCGTTATTGATTTACTTCATTACAGAGATTGCATCCAAATATACGAATCTATACAAGATATGCACGATCACACATTATATACCTGATAAGCTTCATAATTGAGTCGAAGAGAGAAGAGGAGAAGTTTCACTGTCACTGTTGGTAGAATGATCCAATGTCAACAAAGCAGGTTCATCATACGCAGTGACCAATTTACTGAAAAACTCGGCCATTAATTCCGGATTACTACTGTCATCTCTGTCCTTCTCTATCAACCTCTGGTGAGTTGAAGAATACAATAGGTGTAACGTTAGAGAGTTGAATGTAAATATGTATTGTTCACAAGGTAATCTAGATAGTACTGGATAATATTAAAGATAGAAATGAAGTTAAAAATCTCGTCCATTAATATAACCAGCATATACTCGGCATATCATAGAGAAATACTGTGGCACACTTTTCCGGTGTAGCATTAGATGGAACTGGCAGTCAGCACAATCATGCAAAAAGTATACACTTATTTTAGAGTACTGAATAAGTGTGATTTATCTTACTGATCTGATTATGTTTAATTTATTTGTTCTCGCAATTATTAAGTTAAAATTTTCATTTTTGTTATTTTGGTTACTTTCATTTTTTTTTATTAAGAATTTTAAACTTAAATAGGTCTAGAAGTCTTCAATTATGTAGACAATTGATTGGTTGATAATCCGCATATTGAAGTTTCTCCCTTCAATTCCTGTCTCTAAATTCTTCTCTCTTTCTATATCTTAATTCTGTTTCCTTACCAAGACACATTCGAGCTTCTAGTATTGCCCTCATTTGTTTCAACATAACAATTCAGAATCCAGTCATCACGCTTATGCTGAGTTTGTTGTCATTATAGATGGTTTAGAGGATCTGCACATCATGTTGCTATCAGGTGGTCAGCTTCGACACTTGGTCTGGAGGAAACGTCGTACTTTCATTCCATTTTGCTGTTGCACTTGATCAAAGCAACAAGTCAAGGGACAAATAAAAGAGAAAATAAAAATATTCAAATTTAAATTGTTTGAAGAAAGTATAACTGATTTTCACTGACATTCCATGAAGATTTTTGCTGTTATACCTTCTTGGCTAAATAACATCAATCCAATTTCCTATCTTCACGTCTAGACTCCATACGGTTCAAAGTACAAATGTACATTTTGTGTCCCTCGATAAGATAATACTCCATAGCCTTGAAAGTTCGACAACAAAAAATAACAAACTAAGCCAAAATTTCTCTCTAGAATTTATTTCATAGTTAGTGGTTGACCTACGACCATGGCTTGGAACTTAACAACTCAACTCGAAAAAGTTTAGCTATATGTTATATTAGTATGGGTTTGCTTAAATGGATTCTCTACTTTTTCTCCACTATATAAGGCATCATCTCCGAACTTAAACCACCATCTGATTCCAATGTGATTTTAGGCCGCTCACTTGTGTAAGTTCGCCAATAGGTGATTGTTGAAATCACGAGATAATTGACCAAATTTAGAATAATTGTTAATTTCCTTTATTAGAATATTTAGAATATTCTTTGATTATTGTAATCTTTAGATATGGTAGGAATATTTTCTTAGAAAATAAAGTTTTTCTCTTCATAGTATCAGAGCCTAGGTGTGTTCCTAACCTAGGAAAGTCATGACAGAAGCCACCGCCAATAGCAGAGGCTCCACAACCTCTGACTCTTTTAACGGCGAATCTGAAATTATGTCTGACATAGGTTCGGGAGAAAATTCTTCATTCCAATTAACGGTTGAAAAACTAAATGAGAAGAATTATCGAGAATGGGCACAGTCTATCAAGTTAATTATTGATGGAAAAGGGAAATTAAGTTACCTCACTGGAGAACTTGCAAAGCCGGCCTCAACCAACCCCGTCCTTCTTCAAAAATGGAGGTAAGAGAATTCCACGGTGACTGCCTGGCTAATAAACTCCATGAAACCCACGATTGGAAAAACCTACTTGTTCCTACCGTCGGCGAAAGATGTGTGGCATGCTGTCAAGGAGACTTATTCAGATTCTGAGAATTCAGCCCAAATTTTCGAACTCAAGACAAAACTTTGGCAAATTAACCAGGGCGATCGAGAGGTCACTGAATACTACCTGGAGATGACAGCTTTGTGGCAAGAACTCGATTTGAGTACTGAAGAACAGTGGGATTGCGTAGGCGACAGTGTTCGGTTCAAGAAAAGATTGGAAAATGAGAGGGTGTTTGAGTTTTTGGCAGGGCTGAACCGTGACCTAGATGATGTTAGGGGACGGATTCTTCGCAGAAGTCCGACGCGAGGAAAGCCGGAGAACCATCATGCTAGAGACGAACGACGATGCGTTTAGGTCTACTACTGGATCTGGGGCTGAGTCTTCGGCCTTATTATCACATGGGCTTGGGCCATTAAATCATGGGCAAAGTGTGTTGGGCCTGATTATTTAAAAGGTGGGCCACAAAAAACTGATTTTGGATCAAAAAAATTCGTTGTTGGGCCTGAAACTATGGGCTTTTATACAAAAGGAGCGCCAAATGGGCCGGACCCCAGACAGCAAAATGGACGACCTTGGTGTGAGCATTACCGTAAGCCGGGACATAAAGAGGACACGTGTTGGGATTTGCACGAAAAATCGACCAATTGGAAACAGAGACAAAATAAAAACCGTAGATATCAAGCATCAAGTGACTATCAGATTGGACGATCCAAAGAGACAGGTAGTGCTTTTAACTCTGAGCAAATGGAACAACTGTACAAGATGTTTTCGAGCCTCCAATCGTCGAGTCAAACCAATAATCATTCCGGTTCATTAGCTCACAAAGGTAATTTTTTAAGAGCCTTGAACTCTACCACTCAATCTACAACGCCATGGATTATTGACTCCGGAGCCTCGGACCACATGACGGACTCCTACCACCTATTTTCATCTTACTCCACATGTATGAGTAATCTCAAAGTTAAAATTGCAGACGGTTCCCTATCCACGGTCGTAGGAAATGGGAGTATTCAAATTTTTGATACTATAACTTTGGAATCTGTGCTTCATGTTCCGAACTTAGCATGCAATTTACTGTCTATAAGTCAGCTCACAAAAACTTCCAATTGCTCTGCTAAATTTCTTCCATCTCACTGTGTTTTTCAGGACCTATCATCGGGGAAGACGATTGGCAGTGCTAAAGAGGGTGAGGGACTCTACTACTTTGACAAGACTACTGTGAGTCCAATCTTCATGTCCCAAATTTGTCGTGCAACTTACTATCTATAAGTCAGTTAACGGAAACTTCAAATTGCTCAGCTAAATTTTTCTCATCTCATTGTGTCTTTCAGGACCTATCATTAGGGAAGACGATTGGCAGTGCTAAGGAAAGTGAAAGACTTTATTACTTTGACCAGGCCACTGTGAGTAACCAAAATCAAATTAAAGTTTGTGATTTTGTGTCCGTCCTAGACAATAGTGAAATTATGTTATGGCATTTTAGAATGGGACATCCCAATTTTCAATATTTGAAACGTGTACTCCCTTCCATTTTCTCAAATAAAAAACCATTTAATTTTAAATGTAATATCTGTGAACTTGCAAAACATCAACGTGCATCATTTCCAAAATCCATGTACAAACTATCACAGCCATTCTCCATGATTCATAGTGATGTGTGGGGCCCCTCGAGAGTTCCCAACCGGACTCACTCCAAATGGTTTGTCACATTCATTGACGATCACACTCAACTTTGTTGGGTTTACCTAATTAAAAATAAATTCGAGGTTCGAGATGTGTTCATCAACTTCCATTCTATGATTCAAACGCAGTTTCAAACACAGATTCAAATCCTTCACACTGACAATGGCACAGAATACCTTAATAACATCTTGGACGACTTTCTCCAAACACATGGCATAGTTCATCAAAGCTCCCGTGTTGACACTCCCCAACAAAATGGGGTTGCTGAACGCAAAAATAGACATATACTAGAGGTCCCTCGTGCCTTAATGTTCACTACAAACATGCCTCAAATGTTCTGGGGGGACGCTATCCTTACATCTATTTACCTCATCAACCGAATGCCTAATCGTGCCCTAAACTTCGAAACACCACTCCAAAAATTCCAGAAATCTTTCCCAACTTCTCGTCTCAGCTCCCATTTACCCCTACGAGTCTTTGGGTATACCGCTTTTGTTCATGTCCACTCTCATCAACGAAATAAACTTGATCCCCGAGCACTCAAATGTGTCCTACTTGGCTATTCTCCTACACAAAAGGGGTACAAGTGCTATGATCCCCTCACTAAGAGAATCTTTGTCAGCCTTGATGTCACTTTCTTCGAAAATACTCTGTACTTCGACAAAACCTCTCTTCAAGGGGAGACAATACATGAAGATCGGTTCCTTGACCTAAGTCCATTTTCTCCTGCACCTACCCTACCTACTCCACTATCTGATTCTAATATGCCATTGACAGAAGGACACTTGAATCCGGGGAGAGAAGTAGAAAAACAAACTGATAAAGAGATATTGGTTTATTCATGAAAGCCAAAATCAAAGTGTATAGAGAATCTCACAACTGAAGCACCAAGAGAGTCAGAACCGATGATAGCTCCAGATACTGATACTGATTTGCCTATTACTCTCAGAAAACAACCACGGTCATGTACTCGACATCCCATTTCAAAATTCATGTCCTATGCTGCTCTATCTACAGGATTCCGTACTTTTACAACTCACCTTGATAGTACAGATGTTCCAAGAAATATTGAGGAGGCATTGGGAATTCTAGAATGGAGAGAGGCGGTATTGGAAGAAATGCGTGCATTGGAAAAAAATGAAACTTGGGAAGTGATGGAATTACCGAAGGGAAAGAAACCTGTAGGATGTAAATGGGTCTTCACTGTGAAATACACAGCTGATGGGACAATAGAACGGTATAAAGCCCGGTTGGTGGCAAAATGATACACACAAAACTACGGCATTGATTACACAGAGACATTTGCACCAGTAGCAAAGTTAAATACCATTCGAGTTCTTCTATCATTAGCCGCAAATTTGTGGACGGGCAACTTCAGCAACTGGACATTAAAAATGCATTCTTGAATGGGGAATTGAAGGAAGAAGTCTTCATGACGCTACCACAAGGTTTTTGCAAAAAGGAGGAAAAAGGCCGAGTATGCAAACTGAAAAAAAATCCTTATATGGACTCAAGCAGTCACGAAGAGCATGGTTTGACAGATTTGCAAGAGTGTTGAAGAGCCAAGGATACCGCCAAGGACAGTCAGATCATACTATGTTTCTTCGACAATTTGAAAACGGTACTAAAACGATTCTAATCGTATATGTTGATGATATTGTTCTGACAGGAGATAATATAGCAGAGATGGAAAGACTAAAAAGGAGTCTTGCTATTGAATATGAAGTAAAAGATCTAGGATCAATGCGGTATTTTTTGGGAATGGAAGTTGCTAGATCAAAACGAGGCATCAGTGTATCACAACGGAAATATGTTCTTGATCTTCTAACCGAAATTGGCATGCTAGGATGTAAACCAAGCAGTACACCTATAGATATGGGAACAAAAACTGATGATGGAGAAAATCCAATAGAAATAGACAGATATCAAAGATTAGTTGAAAAACTAATCTACCTGTCACACACCAGACCTGACATCGCATTTGCAGTTAGTTTGGTAAGCCAACACGTGCACGCTCCTAAGGAAAGCTACCTAGAAGCCGTCTATAAAATACTCAGGTACCTCAAGGGCTCCTCAGAAAAGGGGCTATTCTTCAAAAAGAGTGAAAGAAAAGAAGTGGAAATCTTCACAGATGCGGATTGGGCAGGATCAATAGATGATAGAAGGTCCACTACTGGTTACTGTACCTTTGTATAGGGAAACTTGGTAACTTGGAGAAGCAAGAAACAAAATGTAGTAGTCAGAAGTAGTGCTGAAGCTGAATTCAGAGCTGTTGCACATGGAATATGTGAAGGGCTATGGTTAAAGAAACTTCTAGAAGAATTAAATGTCACAATAAAGCCACCAATCAAACTTTACTGTGATAATAAAGCAGCTATCAACATTTCCCTTAATCCAGTTCAGCATGATCGAACTAAACATGTGGAGGTGGACATGCATTTTATCAAAGAAAAGGTTGAGAAAGGAATTATTTGCATGACTTATGTCCCTACACAAGAACAAACTGCAGATATCTTCACTAAGGGACTACCTAAACAGAAATTCGATGATTTCATCTTCAAGTTGGATATGATAAATATTTACGATCCAACTTGAGGGGGAGTGTTGAAATCACGAGATAATTAACCAAGTTTAGAATAATTGTTAANTTGAGGGGGAGTGTTGAAATCACGAGATAATTAACCAAGTTTAGAATAATTGTTAATTTCCTTTATTAGAATATTTAGAATATTCTTTCATTATTGTAATCTTTAGATATGGTAGGAATATTTTCTTTTCCTTTTATTTTTTTACCTCATGTACTATAAGTAAGGACGTGTACTATTCATAATGTATTAGAAGAAAATAAAGTTTTTCTCTTCAGTGATAGTTACATCAAATACTTTTCCTGCTGACCATAAAACATCTTTAAGAATCTTATCTTGGATTAACACTTACTCTAGATCGACAAAAATCACAGTTGATGTCCAGGTTATAATCTCAAATTGATTCTCTAGAACCATTAATTTATGCACAAAAGGAGACAGTTAACCCGAAGTGACTCCAGAAGTAAAGTTATGGGTGATTAAGTGTTTTCAAGGCAGAGTAACAGGGGAAAAAACATCGAGTGCGTGTTTGGTATGCGGTGGTGGATAGTGTAAAATTTAGCTTCTTTTTCTTCCTTAATATTGTCGTGTACTATCCAATTTTCCCTTCCAAACGTTACAATTGTCATCTACTATCCAATCTTCCCTACCTAACATGCTACCGTTGGCTAAACCTGAAAATTAAAAATGTCCAAACAAGGATACAATGAAATAAGAGCTAGAAAGTAAAGAAAGATGATATTTCTGAGCATAAATCATGAAATGGTAACACGTTAGAAGGTACATGTGATGGAGATCCAGATAGAGATAAATTAAGATAGGGATAAAGTATAACTAGGATTTAAAAATAGAGTTTGATTTAATTGAACTGTTTGGTGGGATGCAGTGGTATTGGACCTATTGGTTTGTTTATGGGATTGGGTTTGTTGATGGGCTGTTTTAAGGTATATGATGGCTGCTGGGGTTAGGAGTGTAATTTGGTTTGGGCTGTGGTATGTTGACTGCTCGTGTATATGTTTATTCAGTGTTTTAGGGCTGTGTATATGGCTGTATTGGTGATAATATGTGGTTTTAAAACAGCAGCAAATAACTTTGTGAACAGCAATGCAGCAGCGAAGGGAAACTGATTTTTATTTTTTTGAAACTGGCATCAAATGATGGAGATCCACATAGGGATAAATAAAGATAGACATAAAGTATAATTAGAACTTAAAAAATAGAGTTTGATTTCAAGATTATATTAGATTAGTTTGTTTATTTTGATAAAGTTTTAGACTAGTAGAGTTTGTTTCCTTTTAGCTTCTTTTTAGTTTTTTTTTCCTCTATAAATAGAGGGGCTTTGCCAATGTAATCGTTAACCCGAATATATAAATAAAATTTAATTTCTCTTTACCCTCAATTCTTCTCTTTTTTGACCCCCTTTCTTTCTTATTCTTCAATTGTTCGTTGTCAAATTATACGCTCTTGCGTCAATTTGGTATCAAAGCAATTCGTTTTCCTTTAACCTACACCTTAAATTAAAAAATCCACCAACTGTTTCCATCCAATCCATATATATACACCTACACCTTAAATAAAAAAAAAATCCACCAACCATTTTCATCCAATCCATATATATACACCACCGCCGGCCACCACTCATCCAAGCCCTATAACAACCTTTATACACGAAAAAAAGCTTAGAACAACACAAAAAAAGAAAAAAGTTGTCTCAGCAGCATTAGCAGTTTTTTCGTTATTTGTTCTTAGTTCGCTAAAAATAATAATAATAATAAATTAAATAAAATCTGAAAAAAAAAAGAAGAAAAAAAGTAGCAATTAATTCATCTATTATGTAGTCGCCGTTTAAAGGTTTTTGTGTATAAAGTTGATTGTAGGCCTTGGATGGGTAGAGCTGTATATAGATTGGATGGAAAAGGTTGGTTGGGATTTTGATTTTGGATTTGAGAATGTGTAGGTCAGAGGAAAATGAATTGATCTGATACCAAATTGAGTTCAACCAGATGATGTTGTCCAAGGTTCAATACAGGCATTCGGTCAAAACAAAAGATCGAACTCCTTGGAGTATGATGTTCCAATTTACTTCGTCGGAGTTGAGTTCTCTCAGTCGGGGAAAAATGATGGAGATCTAGATAGAGTTAAGTATAATTAGGATTTTAAAATAGAGTTTGATTTCAAGATTATATTAGATTAGTGTGTTTATTTTGATAAAGTTTTAGACTAGTAAAGTTTGTTTCTTTTCAGCTTCTTTTTAGTTTATTTGCTCTATAAATAGAGGGGCTTAGTCAATGTAATCATTAACCCGAATATATGAATAAAACTTGATTTTTCTTTGCCTTCAATTCTTCTCTTCTTTGACCCCCTTTCTTTCTTATTCTTCAATTATTTAGGGGTGTCCAAAAGTCCCGAACCGAACCGGACCGAACCGAACCCGAACCGAACCGAGCGGTTCTTCATAAATTAAATACCCGAACGGGTACCCGAATCGAGAACCGACGAGTTTGGGTCGGGTCTCGGTTCTA
>CAIGRT010002044.1:0-11293 GCA_903798405.1 Fraxinus platypoda
GCACTCTCGGGGCCGTCTCTGCTTTTATTGTAACATATTTTACACAAGGAATGATCAGTCAACGTCTCATGTGTTTTAATCGTGATTGAGAGGCATTTCAGAATGATTGGTGACGGCACATTTCAGTTCAAGGAATGCAAAAAACTGAAATCTAATGCATTGCGTTTCCGCACGCAAATTTTGAGAACATCAAGAAATTATACAGCGCATTATGCAAATAGAGTCAGCTGCTCAACACGAACACCATTTTTCATTTACTTCAAATTTAGAAAACCATCTCAATGTGCTATTTCATCCACCAAATCACCTTTTCTCCCAAAATGCTGCATTGTCATATGCAGGAAATCAATCAAGGTTTGGGAATTTCTCATTTCATGTTCTTGTTTATCTCAATCCATTTAGTTCAAGCATTTTGGTTACCTGAGGTATTTTATAATTAAGAGTCAATTACAGAGGTGAACAATATGATAGCTGTACTGCTCCCAATCCTTCTTCCTTTAATTACATTATCAAGTGATAAACGGGTATATAAGGTGGCTATATTGTTACTATTGGCACCCGTTTGACCTAACTTTTATTTTCACTTTTTCTCCGAGCTTTTGATTAAAGTTTAATTTTTGTTCAAACATAATTTTTTAAAAAAAACTTCCTATTTCAGGATTGCTTCAGGAGAAAGTCACATTAAATCAGCATCTTCTAAAAAGCTATTGTAATTGAAAAAAGCACTTTAGCAAAATTAAGCAAACGAGTTCAAAAACAGCTTTCGAATCTTAAAAACTCCTTTTAATTTTTCAAAAATCATGTCACACAATGTTTCAAATATTTTTTTATTTTTTAAATAAACATAAATAAAATGACATAATAACCATTTAATTCTCTCTTATTTATTTTTTTGTAAACCAATAGTATATATATATAATTTTGTTATTTTTTCTTAATTTTATTATAAACCAAAATAAATTGTTTTAATTTAAAAAGCATCTTAATCATATTATCATGAATATTGATTTCTCATTTAAAAAATGAATAAACTTATAATACTTACTAAAAAATTTGAGGCGATGGCATGGCACGTATTTTTTGGATTATCGAATTATAAAACCATCATATATACGCAGAAAAACTCTCACTATGTGATAGATAACTAGATTAAGAAGCATTACAACTAATTTACAGAAAGGAAATGGAATGTCAATTGAACATAAAACCCTCAATTGGGTATCAGTAAGATCAGTGTACAAATTTCTCTGTGTCTAATCCATGGAATCAAAACTTGGAGCATACCATCCTATCTCGTTCACGATCTTCATCATTCTTTCTTCTTGACCTTTTGAGTCCCCCAAGGCTGTTGTGAAAGGGTATATGTACGTTACTTTGGTAGCCATAGCTCGATATGCAACTACATCTCCATTCACCAAAAATTCAAGAACGTCTCGACCAAATCCTCCATCTACCTCAGCTTGCAGATACTGCCCTGGATTTTTTCCAACTATTAGTAAAGAATTCAAAGACAAAAACAGTTTACTCACTCTACCAATTGTAGCTCTTCACCAAAAACCAATACTCATCTTTTCCATATCAAAAGGACAGATCGACCATTTTCCATATAAACATGGGCAGCTAGCTAGTTTGGCACATATTAAATGGAAGTTCACACCGACCGACCGATCGAAACTTTTGAGTAGTAAGTTGGTCCACAATCTCTAAAAGGAACAAATTGGTCATTAACATTTCATTCTACTTGCACTATCGGTCCCCGACGAAGGAAACCGTTTAATCTCTAATCTTTTCATTTTTTTTCCATCTAAATCTATATTAAGTCGTCACATGGCCCTCACATGTCCAGCTTTAAGAAGTTAGGTTCTGTTTCCCAACTTGGAATGGTGCCTAGAAATTCGAATTGAACCATGTTTTCAGGAGGGCCGTGTGACAATTTAACGATGATTTGGACTTCGTTGTCTGAATGGTTGAGGACCAACTTGCTCCATTTTTTAGATTGGGAATTAACTTCCCCTCAAATAATGAGGTAAGCCATTGTACAATTTTCCCCAATATTAATTAGAGTATCTTCAAGAGATTTTCGATTTTTATAGATCATATTTTACAATTTAGAGAGCATCTGTATATTTAGAGGGTAAAAATTTTTAAGTACTCCAACATGCTCTTCATATTTAATACTTAATTTTACTACTCCCAAAAAATATTTATTATTTTTCCCATAATTTATTTTCACTAGTTTTCCTTCAAATTATTATATTATTTTCTTTGAATGTATTTAAAGAGTCTCTTGGAGCAAAATTTTAAGGGTCGACTCTTTCAAATAGAGAGAGTATCTTATGTTTAAAGAATATCTTGAAGATTCTCTTAGTCATGCATTTTCTAGATATACGCTATATCAATGATTATGTTTAGGATGCTTACCATTAGGTGTGTCTTCAACAAGCTGAATCTTGACATTTTTCTGGGTTTTAAGAATTGCATCTTGCAATTTCTGCTATCAAAATGGAGTAACTCTTAATTCTCACAAAAGGCTGACAAGAGCACAAATTAAGATGTAAAATTTTCATGAACGTATAACCTTAATTGCATTATCTGAAGAATTCTCCGGTATGCTCCACGGAAATGCAAAGGACGATGACTTGGGATTAGTAGATACACAGCCAGGATTTATTGAGGGGCAAGGTCTGATTTTTCTGCAATAGAAGAGCACTGATAATGTAACAAGTTATAATTAAAATAAATTTGATTTTTATGCAAAATAATTGCTGGCTGCAGATTAAAAAATAAAGTAGAACTAGCATAATCAGTAAGAAAATAAGTCATCTGGCGTGGCCACAACAAATTCTATACTTCCGGCTCGTTTGACAAGACTCCTGCTTTTACTTCTATTTCTTGCAGTAAAGTTTCCTGATGAGACTACCTTCTCTAAAATCTTTTCTAACCAGATTAAGTACTTTTAGAAAGTTATCCAAACATGTTCAAAAACATTTTATTAAATCTCGTAAATAGCTTTTGGCTCTCCAAAAGCCCTACCAAAGGGTTTTCTTTTGTTGGGAAAAAATGGTATAATGTTGTTTTGCATGTGGATAACAAATGGACAAGTTTAGCAACGCAGGAATGAAGTTAAATAGAATAACAACTTGGTATAAATCAAAAGTAGAAATGAAGAAGATGAAGAATGGATGAAATGATCCGAAGTAAGTGAAAACACTCTTTCCTTAAGACAAATTTGCTCCGCAACAGTTCTAACAGAGTACGACAATTATCTCACAAGATACAACGGACTACTTCCTTGTATTAGAAGCACTTCAAACTACAAGGCAACCACGAACTTGAACGGATTTTTCTCTTTACAAAGAATGATTTTGAATGCAAAGTTTTGGAGAGTTTTGACAAGAATTTTAATGCAAGACTCAAGAATATGATTTGGTATACCTATGACATTCAAAGGGTCCAATATATAGAGGTTGAGCGGTTCTAGATGGAAAAATACGCCCAAAAACTCAGCAACTTTTACCAAGGGTCGCATCTTTTGCTGATGCTCACTTGTTGCCCATACGCCGCTCGAGCGCAAAAGCAAAAAGTGTGTCGCTCGCCTGGTGCTGGGTTGTCGCTCTTAGGTGCTGAAAATTTTGATTTTTCCTTCAACTTTGGACACAATTTCTCATTCATTCAGAATCGATTTTGAAATTCCAAATACACCATGATCATCTACTCGATGAGTAGAACAAATTGGTCTATTTATTTTCATAATTTGACAATCTGATCAAGTCCGAATATTTAGCTGAAGTTAACACAGAACTTTTCACATTTTTCCAAGGTTTATACATAAACATTTTCATCTCTTTTAAACCAAATTCCAACATCTTTTACCCAAAACAATCTTATAATTAGCAAGAACAATATGAATCATTTCAAAATAATAATCTAGTGAAAAGTTGTGGCTGCATTTGGTAGCATTTTCGGGACTTCAGAATTAGAATTGAGAAATGATTCACTCACTTAAAAGATGTTCGAGAAGGGCAATAAACATTCGTTTAGATCTTGTCAACGTAAAAAAATAAAATAAAAAGCAGAATACAAATTTAGCTATCCCAACAATGAAGACAAATGAATTCTGCTAAATGCCCTTTGAGTTTCAAGCAATAACAGCAATTCATAAGGCAAAATACACCAAAACCAGTATAAGAACTGAAAATATCACAACCTAAGCTAAATAATCAAGAATTGAATGAAACCACAAACAAACAAATAAAAAGAAATAGAGAAATACCCATTATCCAACCCAGTAGGCAAGTTCTTGGCCTGTGAAAATGGAGTGGAAGGAAGTGAAAAATTTTGGGAATTAGGAGATGGGATGGCTAAAGTGGGTAGTGGAGTGGTGAGGGCCAATACAATGGCTATAGAGATAATGTTGTTGGACCCAAAAAGGGATTTTGAATTCGCTAAATTATTATTATTATTAGAATTCTGTAGAATTTTACAACTGATAAAAGTGGGAGCAGTTGCCTTGCTGCCATTGGTGAAGCTTGGTTTGGGAATGGAGATTGAGGGGAAGTAGTAATGGAGAGGGTGTCCACTCAATCCCGACGGCATATTGATATCTGTTTTAAAAAATTCCCAGAATCTCGCTTCCTTAGCAGCAAAATCGCATTCTATAAGCCAATTTTTTATTTTTTAAAAATTCTTTTTAAATAAGTTTTTTGTTTTTTCACGTATTCATACTTATATAATAAACTGAGAAACAATACCGCAAGTGTCGATATGTCCGAGTGGTTAAGGAGACAGACTTGAAATCTGTTGGGCTTCGCCCGCGCAGGTTCGAACCCTGCTGTCGACGCATTGTTGGCACTCATTTTCCATTTTTGCCTTTCTTTTACTTTTTTGTATTGTTGGCACTCATTTTGGACTGAAAAATTATCCTAATAAAAATTCCTAATTTAAGCTGATTAAAACTTTATAGCATGTTAGTTTGGAAAAGTAATTGATTAGTTTTTGTATAAGCTTTCTTCTTCGTCATAATCATTCGTTTAGCGTATTACATAATTAATAATTGTGGTTGACTCTACTATTGGACGGAAAAATTATCCAAATAATATTGAATCGTGGAAAGAGTATATTATTATGACATTTTTTTAATGTTGGTTTAGATAGAATAACCAACAAATTTTATCACAAGCTCTATTACTTCATCACGTTGAGTTTTATTAATTTAATTAGTTAAAATATCTTTAAAATTAAAAGTTTATCTATTATAATTATGAGGATAAAAGCTTTGAAATGAAAAGGTCAAAAGACTTGGTAGAAACTATGTAGAAGCAAACTATTCGATGTTCTTTGATAATTGAAAATGTGTGGAATTTTTAAAATAATTTTTATTTTTTGGGGTGGGGCCATTCCGTTCGGGTGGCCAACCAGTCACATCACCTGGGTGGTCTGAGAAGGGTTATTTTTCGCCTAAGCTCTCTACAACACTTTCACTTAATAGCAATTGTCAAGTGACGCAGATCTCGGAATGGAGCCAAACATTCTTTATTGTAGGGTCAAAAAATTAAGTTGCAAAAAAAGATTTTCAAACATTTTTTTCTCTTTTAACACTCATTTTAATAATATTTTGCACTTTACTCGAAAATTGAGAATTTCGGTTAAAAAAATTTTCGTTTAAAGTGGAAAAGTCATTGATGTTAACGGAGAGAATCTAAGAAGAGACAATCTAAGTAGAAAAGGAGAATTATTTGATACAAGGGAAGATTGAGATTAATGACTAGAAAAAAAAAGGGACATGATGGAAAAAACTTGCGTAAATAAGGAACAGCACCAAAAAAAAAAAAGTAATTTAGAAATTTTTGTGGGGTCAGCATGCTACCACGTAAATTCGCCCTTGGGCCTTGGCAGACCTACCTCATCCTATCTTCCCATGTTAAATGGCTTCCTTTCCCCATTATGAGTAGTAGAAAAGGTGGCTCTTATTGGTTTGGTAACCTAACGCAAACCTCACAAGGGGTCTCTTAATATCTGGTCACTGCAATGGATCTTGCTTATTAGAGTATCTTTAACTCATTGTTCAAGGCTCAGTCAACTTCATACGTACTTTTCTCTCGAGCCGAGTGAGATTTATGATCTTTGAAAGCCTAGCCTCAACTTAGACCACTGCAGTTTATTGCACTTAATCTCCTTCTCAAGTGTTGAATATTATTCAGTCTTTTGGCTCCACTTTACGTGGGTCAGCCTCATCACTAGAGTGCTCGGCTTACACTTTAGGACTTGTCCTTTGTTTATGGCGTAGACCCCATGTCGATCTTACATGGCATCATACGAGACTCTACGTAAGATGAAGACATAACAATAATCTCTTAAAGTTCAAGAGCTATCATTTATTCATTTGTGCTAGACTTTAGTACCTGTCCTTCGTTTTGGTTTGTTGTCCGTTATATGCAAGGAGTCCGCTGTATGTTGCTCTTCATCCTTATATTATATACGAGGAGTTCTCACGCCTTGCTACATTTTGGAAGTCCTGATGCATTTGTTAAGTCCCCTTGCTTTGATGCCTAGGCTCCATGTAAGATGGATGCGGTAACATTATCAAATAAGGTTCACACAATTAGAAATAAACCACTCCCCACTCCTGTTTAAGCTCTACAAAAATAAATAAAAGTGAAGAGCCTTCAAATATTGTGAATCCACTAACTTAATAAAACTCTGTTGAATTGCAATCCCAAGTCCAGAAATTGATTGACAAAGTCACGACAATTCCAGACAATATACTTCCTAATACCTGTCTAGTCGAGCTCAGTTCTGTTCATTTACTGTACAAATGATGAATAGGAAGACAATAAAATCTATAATCAAGAAACAAGAAAGAAAAATATAATGCCACGAGAACAAGTGCACCAAAGGACTTCAATCTATCATTCTTCTGAACTGATAATGAAAAAACAGAATAATATAAAATCGGTATACAATTGCATTCTTTTATTAGGGGAACTTCCTGCAAATACAATATGTACATCGAAAATGACTTCATATTCCAGTCGTTTCACAACACGTGTGATGAAAATTAAGACTTGACGCTGGCACAACTCCAAACCTTAACAGAGCAGACACAAAAATTTACCTTCCCTGTATATATGTAGATCTACAAAACCATGTTATAACCCGATCACCAGTCAATTCAACCAGGCCTTCAAGATTCAGAAACTTGCATGGTAAGTCTACTTTCATGCAAATCGAACTTGGTTATAAATTACTCATAAATAATTAATTCCCAGCTCGCCTCAAGAATGCTAATACACCTAAACCGGCAACTAGCGCAGCCCCGGCTGCCACAGCACTATATGCAGAAGCCCATGCATCCGCTTGAGCATATTCAAGACTTCCAGAATTTGAACTCCTCCGATGACGAGGGGTCCCTGAATAATCTAAATGCAATCTCAATCCCTGTTCAGGTGAATTACCGATATCATTAGTAATTTATTTTACACATGCATACAGAGGGGGTAGACAATGGAAAGTAATAGGACGTTCAACTATGAATCTCCAACTGCACAGGTATTCAATTACTCGGGGAGAAACTGTTACTTTGTTCAAATTCTTTTCCATAAAGAAGGAAAAAAAAAGGATGGAAGGCAATATCAATACCTTCCAACCAGCTTGCTTCGCATGGTCTACAGCTGCTTGAAGATCACTATCTGATGCAACTACTACCTTGTCATGGTCTTCATCTTCGTACTGCAGGAGAGTGGTAATCCATAAGCATAAAAATTGGCGAGGAGAAAACAAAATAAGAGAGTAAACAGCAACACCACAGCATACCAGAATCAGTGGAAGGTTGTTACGATCAATGTCGTCCCCTACTCTCTGAAGAATGGCAGTTACGATGTCCGTCAAATTTTGTGTATCTGATTTCAGAAACAGCAGTAAAAATGAAGATGATAGAAGTCAAACAGTGTCAAAATACACGAGAAGGTTACTTCAACTGTACTGCTTCAGCATGATATGTGGTTAATATTTCTACTTGGTTAATTTCCTTCTCCAGATAACTATTACTTTGCAGTACTAGGGCACGTAATTTTACAAATGACAGGAATAAAATAAGCAACAGCTAATGCGAAGTCCACAACTCAGATTATCAGGAAAGGATGTCTGTGCTAATTTGCAACATGTCAATTGAGCGGTAAACTGACCTCATATTTTTGCAGTAAGCGTGACTCACGCGCAATGTGTTAAAGATTAATTAATCAGAAGATCAGTCGCGTTAGAAGAAGATAACATACCACAATTAAAGCGATGCATTCTTCCCTTTTTGTCTTGAATCTTGAAAGCAAAAGTATTGGGAGCACTAGACATAGGATATGAAAGAGATCGACCTGTTGCTGCTCCTTCAGAAGCCATCTTCAAGGAATTTTCACTGGGAAATCATCGATACATGTTAGAAAAGTATCAAGGAATTGAGAACTATATTAAACATAAAGCCTATAACCTTCTTGTCTCTTCCTCATTGTCAGGAGTTAGGTCCATGGCAGAATCCCAGAACCTTTGCATCATAGTATTTGCAGCCTCACTATTGACTCCAGCAGTACTTCCAACCTAGTAAAGTACAGAAGGTCAGAACATTAAACCACAAATACTCGTGATTCACTCAATTAACATATTTTGATGCATAATACTTGCAATTAAACAGATGCGGACCCTTAAAAGTATTATTTTGGCCCCAAAAAACTTAAATTAACTTACTGTAGCTACAGCAGCATGAGTTATATGAAGCACGTCAACAACAGCAACAACCATTCCATCTGATCATTTTCATAGGTGATAATTAATTTATAGATAACGCCAATATAAAAATAAAATGGTAGAACATCTATCATGAGCTTCCAGCATTGTTATGGAGGTGTGTGTACCTCTGTCAACGACTGGAAGGTGTAAAAATTTCCCATCATGCATGGTATGAAGAGCATCAACAATAGGTGTATCAACTGTCGCACATTCTGGATTTGGGGTCATCACCTGCAGAACCGTAATGAAGGCAAAATAGTGCCATGCTCAAACTACTCTTCCAGTCATATGGATAAAAAAATAACATAAAAGTCATCTACACTTGTAGAAAATTCAATGAAATGCTTGCATTTAAAGCATGAAAAGATGCATAGCTCCAAAAGAACAAGGATGCAAAAATTCGGCTACAAATAACTGCCCTGCTGTGAAGGGACAAATGGTTACCTTCTCCACCAAAGTGGACTCAGGAGGAAGATCTTGAGCTATGACTCGCATCAACATATCCTTTGAGCTGAAATAGATTTACAATGTGCAACCATTCTATTATCAACATCACACATAAGAAAAAATACCACAATTTGTATGATTTTTCCTTCTGATGCAAATAAACTCCAACATGAGGGGAGACTCACGTTAAAATTCCCCTAGGCTTGTTTTCTACTGTTACAATGGCTGAGCTTGTTCGAAATTCAAGCATCTTTTGTGCAGCCACTAGAACAGTATCACTTGGAGCAACTGTAACAACCCTGACAAAATCACGATAAGAGTAATAAGATTATAAATGTGACATTGATTTTCATTGTAATTATTTATTGAAAGAAGAAAGATAAACCTCACAAATGCTAGAACTAAATGGGAAAATATTACCTACTTTGAATTGTCAGAAATTATTGTAGATAAAGAGGGCTTAAACATTCTCTCTCGTAGTGTTTCAATGAATGTATTAGGACCTACATATCAACCAATCATAACTTGTATCACATAAAATGACTTGTAAATTAACATAAGAATGATAAACTGGATGGGTAGCATGTGAAAAGGCAAATGTGGAAAGGAACGTTGTAAGTAAACATTAGCCACCAACCCGAAACAGATGTACCCCAGTGTTTCTCAACACCTTCCACAGCAGCAGCAATGGCCTTTCCCTTCTCAGCTGCCCTCTCCATACGAGCAATAGCATCATACAAACATTTTGCTATATCAAGTAAAGCAATAACCTCCCCATTGTCAACAACAGGTAAATGTCTAAATTTTCCTGCATACAGGAATATCATTTTTAAAAGTAAGATCTAGAGCAAGATGCACAACAGAGTATTAAAATGTAAAAACATATTACTAGAAAGGAAGCTAACCTAGAACCATCTTTTGCAAGGCTTCCACAGCAAGAGTGTCAGAAAGCACAAAAACCGGATTTCTTGTCATGACTTTGGAAACAGGCGTTTCTTCAAGATTAACCTCACGAGCAACAACTCTTGTAGCGATATCCTTCAATCAAAAAGGAAAAGAAAAATAAAATAGATAAACAAGAGTAAGAGAAGGACGTCAGAGAAAGATCTAGACTTTTAATTGCTTCAGATTTACCAAATGTGTAATAGAAGCCATACCTTATCTGTCAGGATTCCGCACAGTAATGCATTCGAATCAGTCAGCAATAAGGCATCAACTCTACGAGCAGCCATCCGACGACAAGCTTCATTAATACTTGTAGTTTCAGGAACTGTCAAGGCTTTTGACAGCCGCAATCGCTTCACTGTCCGCTCGCCTGCAAGTCCCCTGTTCCAAACGTGAGGTAATCTAAATAGCAATTCCAAATGTGCTGATATTGAGTGTCAGGGTGCTTCTTAAACATTCAGGCACCCTCAATGAAAAATGCAACTGTATAATCTAGTCATCTGATGCCTGATGGTGTTGACTCGGCAATTATTTGTGCAGATGTCTATATAGTGTTAAGAAAGAATTTTGAAAAGTTTCATTCATCCTTATGGATTAATAAAAGTTGGCTTTCAGTCAATGCTATATTCTGTGAGAAGCTTGTGCCCTAAGGGAACAAGCTAAACACAAAAAATTCAATTCTGTTCATGAAACTAAGATACTTAAAAACAGTTTAGCCTTTTGGTTATTATGACTGAACCCACCACATATTATGATTAACGTTATTTAATTTATGAAACCAACTTCATCAGTATGTGCTTGTCAAAATTTTCTTTTCACGAGGGGAAACGTTCAGAATACAATTAATAATAGACTGTAAATGTAATGTTTGGCACTAGTCAGGGTTGCTGAAGCTATTATAAATATACCAGAATTCAACCAATGGAAGGATATTAATTCTTAAGAACACGACCGGACATCACTATTGCCATGACATTCTATCCATTTTTTTTCTGCAATTTCTCAAGGAACATTAGACAGTTACAGAAATTTTCACTGCTTGATTTCTTGGGTGCGTTTTGTTGAGAAAATTGCCCAAATAATTAAAGAAGAAGCGTATAAGCAATATGAAGTTTTAATGGATCAC
>CAIGRT010002060.1:3153-17062 GCA_903798405.1 Fraxinus platypoda
CCAATCCATAAAATACCAAAAAAAAAAAAATCAAAACTTATTTTTGTGTTAATCTAGCATTGAAATTAGTTTATGTTTCTTTTACTGGTATCTAATTGAATTTTCGATTAAAAAAATAAAAAAAAAACAAAAAACAAAATTGCCAACAACATACAAGTTCATTTTTTAGTAAAAAAAATTCCCAAATTCAAAAGTGTCCAGTCCGAATTCAAGAAATCCCTCTTTTTTTGAATTCATCTATAGCGTTTCATTCAAATTCAAATTCCTACATATTGAGTCATTATAGATCACTTTCCTTACTCAATTCTTTGTTTGGACTCCACAAGGGTTAAATCTTGATTGAGATTGAATTAATTCTTCGAAACACTTGCATGAAAGCACTGAATGGAAAAATGCAGAGTTGTGAGACTAATAGAGAGAAAAAACCAATTTGAGTGATACACGAGCGTATACACGTGAGGAAAATATCAAAATATATTTAGGATGTCTGACATGGACGGTTCTACTTCAAACAGGAAGGATAATCAAGTCAACATGTCGGATGAGGTGATACGACGATTCGAAATGTTGTTTGAGGATGTAAGAGACAGATTGGATAGGCAATATACATTGCTTGCTAATTTATGTCGTGAACAATCTAGAGAAATTCCTAATGCAAGGAGGCAAGGAAGGCGGGATGATAGAGCGGAATATGCTAGTGATTGGAAGGCGGATAGATATATGAATGAGGATGCATTGATGGATGTCAAGTTAGGAAGAATAAGGGATAGAGAAGTTAGGCATGAAAGGAGGAATATAGATCTTGTTGGAGATGGTATTTATAAAAGTATAGGCAACATCAAGATGACAATTCCTTCATTCAAAGGAAGGAGTGATCCGGGTATATACTTGGAGTGGGAAAAGAAAATGGAGTTGATATTTGATTACCACAACTACTCGGATGAAAAGAAGGTAAAAATTGTGATACTTAAATTTACCGATTATGCTATTATTTGGTGGGATCAAGTAGTAACATCTAGGAGGAGGAACCGTGATAAGCCTATTAATGCTTGGGAAGAATTGAAGGCTATCATGATGAAGAGGTTTGTGCCTAATCATTATTATCGGGAGATTCATCAAAAATTGCAAAGCCTCTACCAATGTTCTAGGAGTATAGAGAATTATCACAAGGAGATGGAGATTGCGATGAATAAAACAAATGTTGAGGAGGATAGGAAGGCCACCATGACCATATTTTTAAATGGTTTGAATAGAGATATAGCTAATGTGGTAGAGTTGCAGCATTATGTGGACTTTGAAAACATGCTACATGTAACTATGGAGGTGGAAATACGATTAAAGAGGAAGGGAACATCTATGTATTCATAAGGTTTTGCAATTCTAACTCTTCTTGAAAATCGAAGTGGGATAATAATAAAGGTGATGGGGCTGCTTCAAAGGGTAGGACTGAGCTACCAAAGGGAAATGAAGAAGTTGTTAGCAAGGCTACAACCAAGGTGGATTCCCAACCATCTAAGAATCGGGATATCAAGTCCTCTAGGTGCTTGGGGTCGCGACACATTGCTTCTCAATGTCCAAACAAAAGGACGATGATATTGGAAAACAATGGAGAAGTGTTTAGTGATAGTGAAAGTGAATTTGATGACATGCCAAAATTGGAAGAAGCTAGCAATTGTGAGGAAGTGGAGTATGCAGTTGGGGAACTACTGGTTACACGGCGAGCTCTTAGTGCTCAAATCAAAGTGGATGACTTGGAGCAACAAATGGAGAATATATTTCATACGAGGTGCCACGTCAACAACAACGTATGTAGTATGATTATTGGGATGGGGGTAGTTGTACCAATGTGGCTAACACAACACTTGTTGAAAAATTGGGATTAACTATGTTAAAACATCATAGGCCTTACAAATTGCAGTAGTTGAATGAGTGTGGAGAAGTTAAGGTGAATATGAGAGTATTGGTGAGTTTCTCAATTGGGCGGTATCGTGAAAATGTGTGATGTAGTTGCTATACATGCCAGACATATTTTGTTGGGGAGGCCATGATAATATGATAGGAAGGTGAGTCATGACAGGTACAAAAATAGGTACAACTTTACTAAGGATGGAAAATATGTTACTCTTGCACCGTTGACACCACAATAAGTGTATAAAGATCAAATCAAAATGTGAGAAAAGGGAAGTGAGATTGACCTTTCACAACACGAGAGCAAGAGAGAAAATATTGAAGTGGCTAAATGTGAGAAAAAAATAGTAGAGCTACAAGAGAAAAAAGTAAAAGAGTCTTATGAGAGGAGATAAAAGTTGAAAGTGATTTCTTTCCAAAAGGGATTAAGTTGAAGAGGGCAGTAGTTGAGAACTGACTTATGGTCTTGTTGGTTTATAAAGAGTCATTCCTCAATCTTGAGGAATCTAACACACCCCTCCCTAGTTTGGCTACTTCTTTGTTACGGGAATTCGAAGACGTGTTCCCTGAAGACATGCCTAGTAGGCTACCACCCATTCGAGGTATTGATTTCGTATCTGGAGCTGTCATTCCAAACAGGTCGGCTTATCTGAGTAATCCCGATTAGACTAAGAAACTTCAAAGGCAAGTGGAAGATTTGATGAGTAAAAGGTATGTGAGAGAGAGTATGAGTCCATATGTCGTGCCAGTACTACTTGTACCAAAAAAAGATAGAACTTGGAGGATGTGTGTTGACTGCAGGACCATCAACAATATAATGGTAAAGTATCATCATCCTATTTCTACGTTAGATGATATGCTAGATGAATTACATGGATCATTCATATTTAATAAAATTGATCTTAAAAGTGGTTATCATCAAATTAGGATGAGGGAATGAGATAAATGGAAAATCGCTTTTAAAACTAAATGTGGGTTGTATGAGGGTTAATTATGCCATTTGAACTTACTAATGCACCTAGCACAGTTTTACGTGCATTCATAGGTAAATTCAGAGTAGTTTACTTTGATGACAGATTGGTATATAGTAAGGATTTAAATAAACATATATGACATTTGAGATGTGTGCTTGTAGTCTTAAGGCAATAACAACTTTATGCTAACTTTAAAAAGTGCACATTTTGCATGGAAAATGTTATTTTCCTTGGTTATGTCATTAGTGTTAAAGGTATTGAAGTGGATGAGGAGAAAATCAAAGTCATCAAGGAGTGGCTAACACCTAAAAGTATGACCGAAGTAAAAAGCTTCCAAGGGTTAGCTAGCTTCTATAGGCATTTTGTAAAAGATTTTAGCACACTTACCATACCACTCACGGAAATTAAAAAGAAAAGTGTAGGATTTCATATGAATAGGTATTGGAGTTATCTTAATGTAGGAACGAAGATCAATAGCTTACTTTAGTGAAAAGCTAAGTGGAGCTGCTCTCAATTATCCTACATATGACAATGAGTTATATTCACTTGTTCGAGCTTTGGAGACATGGCAGCACTACATGTGGCCAAAGGAGTTCGTGATTCACACCGACCATGAGTCCTGGAAGCACTTGTCAAGGAAAGCTAAACAAGAGACATGCAAGGTGGATGGAGTTCATCGAGATATTTCCATATGTCATTCGGTATAAACAAGGTAAAGAAAATGTGGTAGCGGATGCATTGTCAAGGAGGTACGTACTTCTAACGTCTTTAGGTGCTAAATTTCTAGGATTTGATTATGTTAAGGATATGTATGTTAATGATCCAGATTTTTCTAATATATACGAATCATGTGATAAGGGTGCTGTGGATAGATTCTTTAAGGATGATGGGTATTTATTTAGGGAAAATAATCTATGTGTTCCTAAATGTTCAATGAGAGAATTACTATGAGGCACATGGTGATGGTCTAATGGGTCATTTTGGGTGAAGAAGATCTTAGACATGCTAAGTGAACAGTTTTATTGGCCTAAGATGAAGGTTGACGTTGATTGGGTTTGTAGTAGATACACCACTTGTAAAAGGGCGAAACCTAATGTTTTACCATAGGGTTTATATACACCATTACATGTTCCTAGTTAACCTTGAGTTGATGTGTCTATGGATTTTATGTTGGGTTCACCTAGGACTAAGAAATGAATGGATTCTATATTTGTGGTGGTAGATAGATTTAGTAAGATGGCACATTTCATTCCTTGTTATAAAATCGATGATGCCACAAATATAGCGGATCTATTCTTTAAGGAAGTGGTGCGCTTACGTAGAATTCCTAGAAGTATTGTATTTGATAGAGATGTTAAATTCCTTAGTCATTTTTGGAGAATTTTGTGGAATAAGTTAGGAACCAAACTAATGTTTTCTATTACTTGTCACCCGCAAACTGATGGACAAATTGAGGTAGTCAATAGGATTATGATACAACTGTTACGCATAATAGTTCATAAGAATTTGAAGAGTTGGGAAGAGTATTTACCATTTATAGAATTTGCATATAATAGTGTCATGCATTCTACTACTTATTACTCGCCTTTTGAAATTGTATATGGTTTTAATCCACTAACACATTTGGATTTAATTCATTTACATGTGAATTAAAGGAGTAGTTTAGATGGAAAGAAGAAGGCCGACTTGGTGAAATCACTGCATGAAAAGGTAAGGTTGCAAATTGAGAAGAAAAATGAGCACTATGCCTGTCAAGCAAACAAAGGGACGAAAGCGCATTACATTTGAACCAGAAGATTGAGTTTGGGTGCACTTGAGGAAAGAACATTTTCCAGAACAAAGAAAGTTGAAGTTACAGCTACGGGGTGATGGTTCATTCCAAGTCCTTGAAAGGATCAATGACAATGCCTACAAATTACATCTTCCAGGTGAGTATAATGTTTCGGCTACCTTTAATGTTTCTGATCTTTCTCTCTTTGATGCAGATACAGATTCGAGGACGAATCCTTTCGAAGAGGAAGGGGATGATGTGATCCATGATACGAGAGCAGGTCCGGACAAGGATCCATTGATTATTGAGAGAGGACCGATGACTAGGTGGTGAACGAAACTAGTCAAGGAAGCTATGGGATTGCTTACTCAAACTACGGTGGATGGAACGTTGAGCACAACAAGCAAAGGAACAAGTTTCGTGTTGGGCTCAGAAGAAGAAACCAGATGGATCAACTTTGTTCAAGCAACGGACGAGAAGGTTGGAGAAAGTAACTATGAGACCACATAGTAAATCTAGGCATGCGGTCGCATGCCTATTTACCGAGACTGCAGTTGAGGGTCTCAAATGAACTATGCGGCCGCATAGTGTATTTCCGAACGCGTTTTTTCCAATTTTCGCGTAATCTTCTATTTTAGTTAAAACTCTTGTATGAAATGTTTTTGATATCTTTGAGCCTTAAATTCCTCTTTTAGTTAGGTTTTATGGGTTCCCTATATATATGACTCATTATATTCATTGTAAATACGCAATTTTGAGAGATATTAATGCGAGGCAAATTGTTTTCTTCTCGTTCTTCATTGTTTTAATTTTGAACTTATCAAGAAGTAAATTCTTGTGACGTTCTACAAATTCAAATAAGGTTCATAAGTTTTGTGATCACGGGTCAAGATATTGTTAGCGGTTGTCTTGGTTCAACAATTTATTTGGTCGAATTTTTCAAACGTTGATTCTTGGCTTTCTTGAGTGGTTCTAATTTGTCATGGGTTCCGTAGCTACTATTGCTATCTAGGTTCGCATCATGTACATAAAGTGTGACACGTATATTAAAATTGATTACAATATCAAGGATGAGCCGTCATCGTCATTCTTCTAGGATGAATAGATTGCCCGTAAATTTGGAGAAAAAGCTATAAATACCCTTTCATTTGAAGAGCAACCCACGCAATTTAAATATCTTCCTTTCGAATAGTTATTTCTCTTCTTGCTTCAAGTTGAGCATCTAAACCAATGAGCTCAAGAAGTGAAAAATATAGTTAGGTGAGTAGAATTCATTGATCAAATTTCTATCGTCAACAAATCTAGTAATGATTCAACCAACAACAATATCAATCCTAAAAAAAAAAAAAAGAGATGGAAGGAGTATTGACAAAATTTCAGACTAACACTTTTCTTATCTAATGCTATTGCCAACAAAAAAGAACATACACTGTAGAAGAAGTACACAAATAGCAGAAAACGAATTCTATTTGTAGAATGTGAGGATCTAGAGGCAAGACGGAAAAGCGAGTACTTGCCAGGGAGATTGGTGAATAAAGAACATATGCACGACTGGAGGCATAACCATATGAATGGCCGGAGAATAGAGAGCTATAAGGAATTCGAAGGCCAATTGATGGCAGAGAAGTACGACGGAAGGAAGATCCAAGGTATAAAAAATGAGTAATCATAGAAGCGTTGAATAAAAGTATAATGAGTCAAGTACCAATCACAACACTAGATAATGTGAAATGGAAAGCATGAGACTTCACACGTTTCAAAGCTAAAATGATTGCTAGCGAATTTATACCATATGAAGGTGTAAGAGATGTCTTATGATCCAGTAACCACCATTTCTTTGTAAACAGGAAGGGAGCATTACACACACACACATAAAAGGTGTTTAAAAGATATAATTTCAAAATTAAAAACTGTTTTAAAATTTCAAAAATCAAGTCATAATTACATTTAATTAAATAGATAATTAAAAATACTTTATTAATTAAATATATTAAAGCCATAACATTATACAATTTATGATAAACGTCATTTACAAATCACAAATTTTATAGGTGACAATTTATTTATTCAATCATGATATGTGTACAATGATTAGGAGATTGTAAATTTTATAATCTCTCACATTAGGGTGGGGCCCACTAATTAATTAATGAATGGGCCCCACCCCAATGTGAGAGATTGTAAAATTTACAATCTCCTAATCATTGTACAAATGGATTATTTCTTATTTATTAGTCACAAATTATCTAATTAATTAGTTAAGTATTATTTCTCGATTACAAATCATAAATTTTATGTATCACAACTTAGTTATCGATCACTTATTATGTCTCGATCACAAATCAAAAATTTTACAGGTCACAACTTACTTTAAAGCTACAAATTATCGAATTAATTAATCATAACTTAACAAATTGTGAGTCGCGATTACAAATTTATTTGTATCTCAGATTTTTTTGAGGTTACATATTATTTATTGTCACAAATTATCTATTTATCGATCACATATTATTTATTGATCACAAATTAACCAACTTATTGATTACAATTACCCAAATAATTGGTCATAAACATTATTCATCCCACCGCACCAACCAAACGTCACGCCACCTCACCACCACCACTAGAACTACAATGGGCCCCACCCCAATGTGAGAGATTGTAAAATTTACAATCTCCTAATCATTGTACAAATGGATTTTTTTCTTATTTATTAGTCACAAATTATCTAATTAATTAGTTAAGTATTATTTCTCGATTACAAAACATAAATTTTATGTATCACAACTTATTTATCGATCACTTATTATGTCTCGATCACAAATCAAAAATTTTACAAGTCACAACTTACTTTAAAGCTACAAATTCGAATTAATTAGTCATAACTTAACAAATTATGAGTCGCGATTACAAATTTATTTGTATCTCAGATTTTTTTTAGGTTACATATTATTTATTGTCACAAATTATCTATTTATCGATCACATATTATTTATTGATCACAAATTAACCAACTTATTGATTACAATTACCCAAATAATTGGTCATAAACACTATTCATCCCACCACACCAACCAAACGTCACGCCACCTCACCACCACCACTAGAACTACCACTTACACCACCACCATTGCCAACACCACTACCACTGCCGCCACCAGTACCACCACCACCTCACCACAATCTCGAGCAACATCACAACATGCACCACCATCTTCTCACGATCACCACCTACACCATCACTATCACCACCACTTGCAAACCACAAACAAAAATCACCCCATAACTTAGGCTAAGCAGGAATTCAAAGGGAGAAGTAACTAACCCAAAAACCATGCCACTAAAAGTGCCGCCTCACGGGAAAGAGCGGTGCTCGTCGTTGTGAGCATCGATGTGCAGTGACGCTCGCCGCTGGTTGTCTTCCCACAGGGTGGAGAGGATATAGAGAGAGGAGAGAAGGGAGAGAAAGAGAGTGAGAAGAGAGATGATTAGGGTTTGCAAGTGAAATTTAGATTCATTTATTTTTTATAATATTATTATTAATATTAAAATTTTGAATAAAAAACTTTTAAACTTGATTTTTGAATTGGTAAGGTAAAAAAAAAAACATGTGTGTGTAATTTTCACACGTAGTAATCGTGGCCTTGGTAGGCCCAAAAGATCCACTTAAAAGAGTACCACTAGCCTACTTTTCTAAGCCATGTCCACTACTCACCAAGTTTATTGTGAGCCCATTATCTTCTTAAGTCCCGCTTAACCTTGGGAGCAGTGTTTCAAAACCGGGCCCGACCCAGTTGTTAAAATGCAAAATCCGTGAACCTGCCAGCAATTCGATCCGAGTGACTATTAGATCGATCTACAATACACTTGATAAAAAAATCCAGAAAGCCGCATGATTTTCAATAAAAACAGCTAACTTAAACCCATTAACTCAGTGGGTCATTGCTAGTCTTTTCCTAGTATTTTCAATTGAACTCACTAGTCTGGTCCAATTTTCGAAGCACTACATTTTTACTTTCATCTTCCTAGTTTTTTGGAGTAAAGATTAGAATAAAAAAAAAGGATTAAGTTAGTAAATTATAATTATCATCACTATTTTATTGTAAAATAAAAATAATTTTATGACAAGAGTGACTCATCTTTTCAACCATCGAGTTAGTAGTTGAACCAGTGATCTAGCAACCAAATCGTCATCTGGGTCAATAGTCGGATAATATCTGAAAAACTATATTTGGTAGGTTATCACATAATTGATCGTGCAAAGTGTGGATTGAAAAATAAAAATAGTTAAAATAGAACAAGTTACATCAACCAAGAATGACCTACTTCGCTAAAAAAATGGGACTGAAACCAGTTCCGCATGGTTCACGGTTGGCCCATCATAATGAATGAGCCATGTCTGGTTTGATTGTCTAGCCCGACTACTCATGACGGCCATCCAAGTGATCTTGCTATTAAAAAAATAAAAGTCAAATGTAAATTAAACGGGTTGTTGAGCTTCTTTTTTTTTTTTTTTAAATCACTAATTAACAACACGTGCATTGCACGTGATCTTGTAATAAGAATTGTGATAATACTAATTTTAAATAATAATAGTTCAATCGTTATTTTATATTTTATATATCCAATCTTCCACAGTAGCTCCTAAGGTCATAGAAATTGTGCATGTTGCACATATGCAAGTGCCATTGTGTTCTGCATATATGGTTTAATGATCAATGGTGCAAAAATATGGATTGAAGCCAGGCAAAAACACGAGTCTTCTAAAAGTCTGAACTACTGGACTATGTATATTGATATTGGTAGTTCTGTATCAATCAAAGTTTCAAATCATTTACACTCAGACTCATTGCAAGTGTTATTACACTCTACATCTACTTGTGGCATGGCTCCCACAAATTATTTTCCTGAAGCATAATGAGTTAAGACACGATCGTGAGGCTTTTACGACCAGATACTAAAACATACACATGATAGATTTGTATATCACAACAAAATAGCAAGATAGTCTCGATATTTCTTCTTTGAGAATGTGTGTATTGTCCATTGTATCTTTAATCTCAATCAAGTAGTCATCTTTGAGAATGTGGATGGAAATCCCCTAAATTGTATCCATCTCACAATGGTGGGATTGTTTCCATTTTCACATAGATTAAGAAAATTTAATTAATATAGATGAAAATATAATCTTTTCTTACATTTTTCCTAATGTATCCTTACATTAAATAATGATTTAAATATGAGTAGTTCATATTTATTGATAACAAGGCACATTAAATAGGGCTATATTAGAAAACTAAAAAATTAACTATATTTTCAAATAAGGAAAATGATCAAAAATTTGGGACAGGCGAGGACATAAAAAATAGTCCATCTTTATGGGATGGATGGAGTAATTTTAGTATATTTACATGTAAATATTCTTTCGGGGGATTCAATACGATAATGAATCTTGACAATCGTCCACCTTCAACCCCTTAGAAAAAAGTAAAAAATTTAAGACTTGTGTACTTTCCCATCCTAGATGAATCTGTAACCATCAACCAGTCAGCTAAAAGTTTCAAGTTAATATGGCAAATCAAATAATTAAAAAGGACAAACTTACATATTGGATACATATGAGACCACTGTCACTTTTTTCTTGTCATGAGGAATTTTTAACCAGCAATCAGGAAATGTAAATAAGAGTAGGTATTTCATAAATAAAACAAATTTCAGGTTATCCAACTACATTCGTACCAAAATTCATGTTACAACAACATTAGAATGAAGGATTTGACCTTGATCTTGAAAATCGATTTAGTTTCTAAATATTAAACTCTTGAATGAAGATACAATTCACGGAATATATATCTTTTAATAATTCTACAAATTTATACGAATTTAGACAAGAGTTTTTGGATATTGACCTTAACAAATTTACTGCATTAATGACCTCCGAATTTTTTTTGAAAGCTTTCTTAATCACTTATTAGTATCTCATCTTCCTAAAATCACCTCTACACCAGACATTAAGGGCATTCTACTAAATAATATTGTATTTATTTTTGTATAATATTGTCCGAATTGATTGGGTCCATAGCAAGCATACAATTAGATGGTTGGGGGAAGTTAAATGAGTCTTCATCTTTTAACTCATCAATTGAAATTGTATCATAACAATTAGAAAATATGATTTTTTTTTCTATAGAATCAGTTTTTTTCTATAAATACATGTTTCTCTTCTATATTTTTCACAGAATTTCTCATCTCACACGACATCCTTTTTCTTTTTTTCAATTATGACTTAATTAAAATCGTATTAAATTCCGAAAAAATTAAAAAATTATGGGGTTTGACCAGCTATGCCGCAATATTAGGCAAGTTCATATGTTAGTGCAGTCCTCAAATTTGGAAGACGATTGGAGCATAATCAGAACTATATTTTTAGGGAAAATTAAGCAAAACCCTACATATAAACTATACCATTCAAAAATAAGATGGTACAGATTTATTTTCATAAATTAGGTGATAATAATTTTTAATTAAATAATTTAATGCAGAATAATAATTAAAAAAAAACCATTTTAATAATTATCTAATATCAAATCAAATCTTTTTAAAATAGATTACCATAATTTCCCTCACTCATTCTCTTTCTACAATCATCTTTACACCCACATTCTTACCGTCTTCAACCTCCATTAATCACTGAAATCCCTACACGCGAAATACTACACACGAAAACCCTCAATTACTTGCTATCTTTTGATAAGTGCATTTTATGCACTTATTCGAGCTTTTATTCTTATTTATTCATATGTAAATTGAGTGAATATCTACTTAGGCCTTGTTTGTTTCTAATTAAAATCAGATTTTAATTTAAGTCAAAGTCAAACAATCAATATTAATGGTAGAACCTTTATACGCCCGAGCTCGACCTCAATGCCCGATCTTGGATTTCCTTGATTGCACCAATAATGAGGTCAGGCATGTAATCGAGGTCGGGCTTTGAGGTAAGGTCGGGTATATATAGTCCTCATTCAGTTCACTTGCCCCCATCTTACGTCGCTAAGAAGCGGTAATCTCTCTCTTTGTAAATTAATTCTCCTATTTAGATCCGCAATTACAAATTCAACTCTAACTCAAATTGAGCTCTCCTAACACAGCACAAATACCTTGTATAACAAGGATAAGAATTACTGGAGATTGAATCCTTGTAGGACTCCACCTCCAGCATCTATAAATACATAATTCAGCCTCATTATTCAGGTACGATTTTCAATAATATTCCAGCATACTATATTTTGTCATTCATCTCTCTGACTTAAGCATCGGAGGGGCGACGAAGACACACCTCGACGCTTTTGTTTCAGGTATTGAAGACCAGATCAGGCGGAGTTCGATCAGCAGGTTTGAGTTCATTCAGGCACAACTTTTGGTAGTATCAAATATTAACCACATTTTTCATGGGTCCCACAACTTTTCAATCACACATTTCAAAAACTTCTATCACAATCTACTAAAAATCTAATTTTAACCCCCACCAAACACTCACTTAATTTGTATAAATTATGTTAATTGTAGGAAAATCCCAACTTAAATACAATTAATGTGAAAAAAATGCTATTTAGAGTTTAATTAGAGTTGATTTGAAGCAATTAAAGATTAACTGAATTGCAAGATATCAATTGGAAGTATTAATGAAACATTTGATAAAAATCCAGAAGTTTTGAGAGTTAAATTTGATAATTTAAAAGTTTTGGAACTAAATTGCAAACTTTTGGAAATTACCTCTGGTCAATTATAATGATTTTAGAATGAAGAGAAATTAATTGTAAATGTTAGAAGATAAAGGACTAAAATCATGTGAGAAAATGAATTCAATTGGGCGAGGGATTTATTTCATTTTTCTTATCGAAGTCTTTGATGAAAATCAATTTGAACAAGAATTTTGCTTAAATCTTGTTCTGCAAAAACATACCTTAGTCCAACAATTAAATGGAGACTCATAGAATTTTATTAGACATATATATTTATGCTAAGGCTCGTCGAGATTCAATGTACACATTATATAAGCCCAAAAAGAGAGAAGAATCAAGAAATCAATCGAGAAGCTAGTGTTTCAAGATTTTACAAGAAAAATACAGAATGTTGGTGCAAGATCTTCATCTTTTTTTCCCTTTTTTTTTTTCTTAAAACCCCGTAATGTACTTTAATTCCTTCTTGATTTATTATTCTTCCATGATGTGTAATTAAGTAATTAGTTAGGATAAATGATTGTAACCTAGTTTTGAACCTTATTTTAATTAAAAAGTTTTAAATATCCAATTGATTTTGTGAATTATTTTTACTTCTAATCCCTTCTTGGTTTATTATTCTTTCATGATGTGTATTTAAGNTTTTTTTTTTTCTTAAAACCCCGTAATGTACTTTAATTCCTTCTTGATTTATTATTCTTCCATGATGTGTAATTAAGTAATTAGTTAGGATAAATGATTGTAACCTAGTTTTGAACCTTATTTTAATTAAAAAGTTTTAAATATCCAATTGATTTTGTGAATTATTTTTACTTCTAATCCCTTCTTGGTTTATTATTCTTTCATGATGTGTATTTAAGTAATTAGTTGGGATAAATGATTGTAACATAGTTTTGAACCTTATTTTAATTAAAAAGTTCTAAATATCCAATTGATTTTGTGAGCTATAGATACGTCGAGAGGCGGGTTATTATTTGTTTAGACCACGTAGTAAAAGTTGAATATAGTATGAAAGTATAGATATGTATTTTCTAGTTAATACGGTTGTTACGTGGATTCTTAGAGATTTAAAGTATTTAACTAAGGTGGATTTGAATACACATAGAGATAAGAAATTGATTTAGTTAAATAGAATCAATTTGAACTCGAAAGGGGTAGATTGAATACGTTTGAACAATTTGATCGAATAAACATAATCAATTTTTATAAAAAAAATGGTGATTGAGATTAAGAGGATAGTTATGGTGAACTCGTAAATCCTAACACTTAAACTAGGGCTGGACAAAACTTCCGAACCGAATCGGACTCGAACCGAACTGAACCGAATCGAGCGGTTCTCCATAAGTTAAATACCTGAACGGGTATCTAAATCGAGAACCGACGGATTTGGTTCGGTTCTGGACCCAGAATCGAAGAACCGAATTTAAATAATTTTTTTAATTTTTTATATTGAATTAATTAAATTTTTTTTAATTTTTTCTAAACAAATTAGCAAATTAACTAATTTAGTAATTAAT
>CAIGRT010002064.1:0-11135 GCA_903798405.1 Fraxinus platypoda
TTGAAAAATTATTAATTTTTCGCTGATAAGTAAATTCCCAACAGGTAGGAGGCTGTTATCAATTGTTTCCGTAATTTGGTTTAATCTGCAGATTATCAGCAATGGTTTTGCTTATTTTATTAAGGGCGATGTTTACTTCTTTTATGATTTCCCAAATTATGGTAGTGCCGACGGCCTTGCCGACGTTGGGTGGCGATAGTGGTGGTTGATTTTGAGAGGTGGGGTGGTAAAGGAGACAACCTTTTTTATTTTTTTCCCTTTGTTTGTTTCATTTTCTTTAATTATTTCAGGGTCTTAAAACCATAAAGTTACTATTTTGATTAACTAATGGTCAAATTCTACTACTTCGATTAAGTAATGGTCAAATTAACGATTTTCATCCATTTGGACTTCATGAATAAATTTTTGAAAAGTTTGAATCAAGTCTGCTATTAAATGAAATGTTTGATATTTTTTCTGCAATTCTCCCTAATTTAAATTGTGGATAGTTATAGACTAATATTATGTAACATTTTCGAGCTAAAAGGAATACTTTCGATTAGTTCCTAAAAGACATACATACGATCATCGAAAGCTTCAAAACAATGATCTCGATATCCTGTTGCAACCTATAATATAATAGTGGCCTTCTTGTATACTGTCGCAACATGTATACTATATTAGTTGGCACATAAACCTAAAATAAATTGACTATAGCAGGCCATAAAAATACAACACCTCACAAAAAAATAATAGTAAAGTGAGAATAAAATGGCCCAATAATTAAAAATAGCAGCCAAGCGGGCCAAAAATCAATAATTAAAGCAGCAATAAATAAATCAATTATTAAGACCAATCACAAAGGTTAAGTCCATAATCATCCACTAGACTACGTATATATCATGAATTCCTATAGATTTAATCAAAATTAAATCATGCCAATCCAATGTATTCTGAAATGAAATATTAGTCTAAACTATTTAGACGAAATTGGAACGATAAATTGTAATCAAACCCCTTAATTAAGTTAAACTAATTAACATATACATTATGAACATTAAATTTAATTTGATATTATGTACTAAATTAAAATTATAAATATGAGGCTAACCTAATTTTCAATTTGGGACAAAATTACACCCACGTGTTTTTCAATTTTCCATTTCAATAATCAGATGATAAAGATATTCTTTCAAAATTTAGGTGTACCTAACCTCACCCATCCTTCCCGATTCCGCAAAGCAACCTACCCTAACCGTAATTCATTTTCCACCCAAAAAAGGTCACAGAAACGACTACTTCATTCCATTTCTCCAGCGTCGCCACCTTCTTCTATGGTACAGTTGGATAGATTCAAAATTGTAAAAGGAGAACCAGACTTCCACCACCTACCGGAGGTCCATTGTTGCCTACCCTTATTGTCCCTTTTCCATTGAAATTGAATCCACTTATACTCCTCTCAAGTGTGTGATATAGAAATAGATCTGTGTGGGTGCCACATGTTGCTGCAGTTTGTGAGGCAATTTTGTTTCTTCCTTTTGGCCTTTTAGATTGAATGTAGTTGTCAGTGGTGGTTCTCTGGTTGTGCTATGGTGGTGCAATCTAGGTAGTAGTGCGATTTGGGTGGTGGTGTTGATTGTAATTGGTGCGATCTAGGTAATGGTTGTTGGTAGTGATGGTCTATCCGGTGGTGAAGATGGTGTTGGTGTGATGTGTGTCTATGTAGTACAATTTGGGTTGTGGTGATGGTGATGGCTATTGGTGCACATGGTGGCGCGGTGGCGATGAAGGTGAGGTGGCAACGGCATTTGAGTAATGCCAATGGTGGAGTAGTAGGATGGGAAGAAGATCATTTGTGACTAATTACTTAACTAATTATGACCAATAAAATGGGTAATTTGTGACCAACAAATACTATGTGATCTTTAAAAAATGTGAAATTGTGCCTAAATTTGTAATCGTGACATTGTGTCTTTATGATCGATAAATAAATTATGATAAAAAAATAAGTTGTGGTCATTAATTTGATAATTTGTGATCGATAAATAAGTCATGAATTGTGACCTACATTTGTGTCTCTGTTATTATGACATTCTTTGTGACTAGTACGTAATTATAATCATAAATTGTATGTTATTGTGAGTTTAACCTATACTTAATTATCAATTAATTAATACCACCTGATTTTTGAAAGAAATCCACAAGTTTCTTCAATTTGAAAGTGTATCTTGAAATTATGATAATTATTTATTTTTCCAACCCTATATAATCAATCAAGATTCCTAGATAATGTCAAAATCAAATTTAAAACCCTAAATTTCAATTTATAAGAAATTAATAGAATCGCACTATCCAAAATAGAAATTGCAATTTAAGTCCCAAATTCAAAATTACATCAGAAGTCCTATGTTCAAAATTTGTACTAAAGACCTTTGCAACACCAAAATTGCAGCCCAGAGCACGTCCTCAACTGGTACTAAAACGTAACACGATCGAAGTTTTCAACGACAAAATTCGATCCTAATCAAATCGCACAATTAGCACCGCCATGGGCAGCATCTGGTTTTTGCGATTTGTATAGATCATCACATATCCGTACATATCAAGCATGACTCGTGGTTCACGTGATCTGATCGTATGACTCGATTTGCGTAACTGGCACATTCTCACCATCACCTGGTTACACTAATGGTGTTGCAATTGTAGCGATCCATTGTGTAATTTGAGCCCACTATTCGTGGTAGCATCTAGCTTGTGCAATCTATACTGACATGCAGATTGAGCACGAGTGTGATCTTATCCCACGACTCAATTTGCGAAATCGTTGCTATTAAAATTGACGACTTGTTGCACATATGATATTGTAACTAAAGCGATCAGTTGTGTAATTTGTGCCACATTTTCCTGATCTTTGCAGCGCCTTCGTGGGGTCAACCCTCTATCTTCGACGTATTCGTATCGAAACGCAGTACCGCTGGATATGGAAAATTTTGATGACCCAGATACTATTTTAGTTTCTAATTTTCGTTTCATAGTTAATAAAAAATTATTCTTTATGACAGTACAAACTACAAATAATCAAGTTAAAAATTCTAAGAATTCTCTTGCCAAAACAATAACAAATTCTATAAAATAGCAAAGTAGGTCTAATACCACTATTGAGTATTTACTTAAGTCTGTATAATAGAATTAAAACAATTTCAATACCGCTTGATCATCTTTGTTTTCAAATAGGATTTATGATAATAATTATACATCTGATAATTCCTATTAGTTGGGACAATTCGACATCTGATTTAAAACAGTCTCACCACATAGGAGAGATGTCATCCTTGGTGTGAAGCAAGACGTATATGTAGCTTTATTTATGACAATAAATCTAATAGTAATTAATATTAAGTCTACCAAACAATTAATACTTGCAAGATAAATGCATTGGTATGCTCACCAAACTAGCAGTCATTTTTTTTTTTTTTTTTAATTTTCAGTTAGTTCAACAAATAATTATTAGACTCGACCCGAAAATTGACCCAGACAAAGTATTGGGTCTCGAATTACTGGTGACCGGTGTGTCATTGCAAGAGGATTTCAAAATCCAGTGACTGTGCCGGTTAAACTGTCGATTAACTTGGTCAAAGCTTGGTTTTGATATTACATTTCAATCAAATTAATCTGACCAGTTCGATCAAGGGCCCGGGTCATCGATTTTCCGATCTGTCCGACTGGGCTGGGCCGGGTTTTATAACCATGGTTCAACATATCTCTTCTCGTTTGTTTATGTATATTTATTTCTAATTGTATGTGTATTCTAGGATAAATATACAGGGATCTTGATATGCCCATTTTTGCTACATTTATCTTATGTTGTAATAAAACACACAATATATATTTTACTATATTCAAGTTTTATATCTAATCAAAATATTAAACAAAAACTCATATATTATCCATACAATAAAAAGGGTTCAAAATTACGTATATTTTATCGTGTGAATGGAACCCTTAATTTGTGACTGCATCATCTTTACCATTCAAAGGTCAAACTCACTTCAAGAACCATAAAAACAATTAGACAGATAAGCAAATAATTTTGAATTTGCTAAAAAGGTGGTCTTAAAATTCTTAGCCATACAACACCTGCCCACTTTTTGTGTCGTGACCATTCTTTTAACAAAGGCATCTCTAAATAAATTAATCAAGATCATGTGATTATCACCATGCAATCATAAAAATTCTTCCATATGTTAACCAATGAACATGTTCTTACGCATCACTCTCACCAAAACCCACCTAATAATTGATCGTAATTAATCACTTATTTAATACTTAAAAACCCTTTTCTGCAATGGGGACGTGGAGCTATCCACGCCATCTTAATTACTTCCTTTTGTGAATTTTAAAACAATAGGATTAGAATATATTAGTTTTATATGCACTAATGCAGACACTTGTTTACACTAGCCTTCTTTAGTGTTTTTTTTTTTTTTTTTTTTNTTTTTTTTTTTTTTTTTCATTTAATGAGCTGTCGACTAAGTCTTCGTGAATACTGTAGAAAATAACTATATTTTCTCACAAGTTTATTCATGAAAGTATTTGAAAAATAATCCCCTTCGCCTATCAAAGTTCACGCATAGACTTCTAAGTCAGAATAACATCCTTCATCTTCGATTTTCTTGAAATCGAAGATACTTACACATATAATGATTGAAAGTTTAGATGTTTATAATTCATCCATCAATTTAGGAGGCAAAGGGGGAAAACTTTCCCTTTTAAAGCTATAGATACTTTTTAAGTACGAAACCAATTTGGAGGTGACTTACTAAGCATATGGATTAGGTACAACATCGAGTTTTAGAGAATATTTACATTCTATCAAACTGAATTAAAAACGCTTTTTTTATCTTATTGAATTTTGGAGGCTCACGTTCTACTAAAATGAATTATAAGTACTTTTTTACGTTCTACCATACTGAACTAAAAACTATCTCTTATCTTATGGAATTTTGAAGTCTCGCATTCTATTAAACTGAATTGAAATACTTTCTTATCAAAATGAAATAAGACTCAAAAAAATAAGAATTTAAAGAAAAGGATCAAAGCTGGGGTAGGGATAGTGAAAGTATTTAGTCATTGTAAGAATGAAATAAGGTGATGATGGACCATAGGGCATGATTATTCTGGGATAGTATATATGTGTAAAAGCCATATCTAGGAAAGTGCAAACAAGTTATTTATACAAGGTTCCATATTCGCCGCCACAGCCATAATCTCACAAGACGACAATCCCAATATAAATTATTCTGCAGCTTCTGGATCAATAACTGGTAAACTATCTGGTTATTATTCATCAGTTACCTATTTACTCTAAAAGAAAACAAGAATGGGGACCAATATGTGGATCACTTTTACGATTTTCTTCTTACATAGTCAGTCTCAAATTCGAGTAAACGATAAAGGGTACCTAAGTTGATAGTCAGAATATAACTTTATACATTTAATATGAATTTAGTATACCCATAAGGTGTTTAGGTAGCCAAATAGATGCCATGTCAGCAAGTCCATTGCCTATTTATATATATATAAGGATATGGATTTGGAGGTTTAAGAACCCACACAACTTTAGAAACCTAAAGAACTAAACTTGTCAAGAGAGATTAAAATTTCTTTACAATGTCATCCAAAATAGCAGCTGAGAATATGCCAAGTCCGGGGGCAGAGACACCACTAGTGGTGGTGCGAGAGTATGATGAAGGAAGAGATAAGGTGGCGGTGGCGGAGTTAGAGCGCCAGTGTGAGGTGGGTCAGCGCGGGAAACCGGTACTCGTCACCGACCTCATGGGTGACCCGATTTGCCGTCTTCGAAATTTTGCATCGCATGTTATGCTGGTAAAAACTTCAGTCTCACCCTAAAGTTGAAACGTTTGCATGTTCACTTGACACATTTTCTTCGACCACTTTAAGTACATGTTGTTTGCTATACTATACTTGGTAAAATTATGCAGTCAATAATTCATGTCAATCATACTAATGCACATTACACAAACATATGGAATTAAAGATATAAATAAGTATTTATTTTTTAAAAATTAAATTTTTGCCAAAATATATATGTTTTAACCAGCGACTATGCATAATATATACACTTTATTTTAAAAATATATATATATTATAAAGTTTTATCTTGGGTAATGAATACAAATGATCAACAGGTAGCAGAATATGGAAGTAGAAAGGAAATTGTGGGGACTATTAGGGGCTGTATAAAAACTGTGGCAATTGGAAAGAGAAGCTCAAATGAATTTCCAATCTATGTAAAGCTGGCTTATGTTCTGGGACTCAGAGTTTCATCTACACACAGGTCTCTCTCTCTCTCTCTCTCTCTCTCTCTCTCTCTCTACATGTACGTGCTCTGTGAGAAAGGGAAATGCCCTAATCCCCCTTGGGGAGGACCTTGTTATATCAACAATGCTAGATATAGGATTTTCTCCGGGTGATCCTTCCGGAGGACTTACGGTCTCAGGTAAGCTCCCCAAGTATTAGTCGTCTCTTTCGAATACATATGCATATCACATGTTCATAACATATGCGTTTTTCCATTAATACTTGACAAGTACTATCAATGGAGATTGACAGTTGAAGATAAGATATATGATTTCCATTATTTAAGTTCAAAATTTTGAGGAAAAAATAACATTTTATTCATCGCATTCTATCTTAAGACATGGTCAAACATATAATTTAGACACACTATGGTTAAATTCCTTCGATTAATTCCTAAAAACACTGGTAATAATTATGTATCTCATCATTCTTATTTAATATTATTTTAGAAGAAATTCTATTCTCGGAACATATTCCCTACAATATTTTAGATAAATAAAGACCCCAAAATCTAGTAAACTTATCTCTGTTGTAGTGGAAGATTAAAATCCATATACTATTATATTATGGTAATGTATATGGATTATTTTAATGCAATTATATTTATTAGATTATCGCTTAATTATTAATCAAGATTTTGCATGCAGGAGACTTGGGATTGGTACAAAATTAGTTCAACAACTAGAAGAATGGTGTAAACAAAATGGGGCTGACTATGCATACATGGCAACAGACGGTAGCAATCAACCTTCCCTAAATCTTTTCACCCTAAAGTGCAATTATGTCAAATTCAGAAACCCTACAGTATTGGTGCAGCCTGTTCATCTTCACTACAAGCCATTAGGCACAGGTATTGCAATAATTAGGGTATCTCCACAGCTATCTGAATCAATAAATCGTCGAATATTTTCCCACTACGAGTTCTTCCCTAAGGACATCGACTGTGTTTTGAACAACAAACTCACTCTAGGCACTTTCATGGCCTTAACAAAGAAATCCCTAAAAAATTGGAACACTAAAACCGGGGAATTACCTACGAATTTTGCTATGCTTAGCATATGGAACACCAAAGAAGTTTACAAGTTAAAAGTGAAGGGTGTTTCAGGTTTAAAGTATGCAGCCTGTTTAGGAAGTAGGGTCATTGATGCCCTGATGCCCTGGCTAAAATTTCCATCAGTACCAAATATTTTCGAGAATTTTGGGTTTTATTTTCTGTATGGACTGCACATGGAAGGAAAGGATGGCTCCAATCTCATGAAATCTCTATGTGCATTTGCTCATAATATGGCCAGAGATGATAAAGATTGTAGGGTTTTGGTGGCTGAAGTTGGGCAAATGGACCCCGTAAGAGAGGCAATTCCGCACTGGAGAAAATTTTCGTGGGATCAAGATATATGGTGCATTAAGAACCTCAGAGAAGCACAAGGAGAAGACAATAGAAATTCTGAAGAATACTGGATTAAATCTCAGATATCTTCTTCAGTTATTTTCGTTGATCCACGTGATAATTGAATATTATTTCAGTTTAAGTACATTCATTTTGACAGATATAATTAAAGAAATAAGAGAATTTATATTAATATTTGTCCGCAAATAATTGGACAAAGATCTAATTTATATATAGTTCTTGTTTGGTGCAATTAAAAATCAGATTTTTAGTGAATTTTAATAAAAGTTGATGAAATGTGTAGTTGAAAAATTGATAAAAGTTGTGAATCTCATAAAATGTGTGGTTAAAATTAATTTTTGACTTTATTTTCATTAACTTTTTTAAGTTATACGAAACAGGGACATAGATTAATCTTTACGGAAAAATTGAGTGCCCTTTGAATTTACTTGTCTATTTATTAAAAAAATTATTCATGTTAGACATGGACTCTTAATCCTAAATTAAATTCGAAAAATAAAATATAAAATTTAGAAGAGGAGTCAAACCTTACCTACTAAAGATAAACGACAGTATACAGATTGATTTACATATTGATGATGTGGATAAGATTAACTGACTTCATTTTATTTCCTTCTCTCTTTTTTCCTCTCTTTTATCCACATAATCAATTGTACACAACTATGTACAAATAATATACTCTAATTCTTTACCATGATAGAAGGGTAGTGAAAATGAGTAAATAGTTGAGTTTGACAAATTCTTCATTCACTAGAAAATAGTGACATCGTAAATCAATTGATTCTATGATTTATTACTACCCTTTTAAGCATTATATTTAGTGTTTCGATAAATAATGGTACGATTTTCAGATTATTCTCGATCCATGGTACAATCAACAAAGAGAATTAAACTTTGATGCTATGGAGTCTTAGAATAAATACATTATCGTGTATCGAAGCTGATACTTGTCATCAACTTTATCAAAAAGTTTCTTTGTATGGACGGGATTATACATTTATGAAGAATCATTAACGTGTGATTATCAAATTAAACATATTGAAAAAGCTTCTATCCTTTCGGCCAAAGAACAAACTCAACTTTACTAATGTAATTAGTGCACATTAATTATTCTACTAATTAATCCATAAAATGATTATATATTAATTAAGAATAAAGGAACGTGCTAACTCTGAGCTTTAACACCTGTCACTGCAGTCTAATCTTCAACTTTATCAAAATGAGATTGAGGGCCACATTTTGAGCGGCTTAAAATCACTATGTTGAGATTGTTGTCTCGTATACTATGATTGTTAAATGTAGATTTATGTAAAAGAAGAGAACTAAACAATGAAAAATTTTATTCTTTTGCAAAAAAATAATAAAGAGATGATAAGCATAGCTTTTACACTTGTCTCGGCCTTTTTAGAATGACTTTTGTTAATGTTTCGGGATTGATTCGTATTGTTTTTCAGCTCGTTTTTTGTGTTTTAGGACAAAATCCAAAGTGTGAAGTATATTGTGGAAAAGGAGAGAGGACGAGAAGAAACGAGATGTTTTGAAGTGAAAATGGAAGTGGAAATGAAGAGATGAACCCTGAAGACCAAAAGAGATCAGAGAAAAAAGAAAGGAAGAGAAAGAAGCAGCACTCCCTTCGCTCGAGCTGGCAAATGCCTTGCTTGAGTGAGGTCATTGAACAGCAGAGAACATAAACTCTATCTGCTCGAGCAGACCTGTATGAAAAGAATGTGATTGTTCTATTCGCTCGAGCAGGACCTCTATTACAGCATATGAAGTTTAATTTTGGCAGGATTCTTAGGGTGTTTTGGGCCAACTTGTACATGAAATTTACACCCTAATTGATTCCAATATGTAGTAGAACTCTTGTATGTTGGGTTTTGATACCCAATGAATCTCGGGTTATGATGTAAACGCTAGATTAAATTGTTACCAACAATCAAGTCCAAAAGCTCGACTCGAAAACAACGTGAGCCGTTGAAAGTAGCTTAAAGAATTAACGTTGCTCATGGTCCATATATATTACATCTTGGATGACTTTGAATCTTGATCCATTTAAGCCTAACCTAGCATATATGTATAGTATCTTTACTCTAGCCGTATAGTGTGTGATTTGTGTGCAAAAGAAGAAAAATGTAACTGTTTCTTTGTCCAAAAAAAACTGGCTGCCTTCTTGCTGAAAAATCAGTGACTTCTTTTGGTGTTCTTGGCCCTTTTCGTGTCTTTCATTGGTTTTCTTCTTGCCTTTGTGTTTAAAAATCATCACCATTATCTTGTCTTTGTAGGTGAGATTCAAGAGAAATCGAGGTGAATATATTGGGTGTGTGTTGAAACCGTTTGGATTGGTGGTTTGGCAGAGAAAGGTGAAACTGAGCCCGAAAATCATCATTTTGATGACCATTGTGAGCTTCCATGACAATTGGTATCAGAGTTTCAAGGTGGTAGATTAGACTCGAAAAATTGTCCAGAAAATCGGCTAAAATGAAGCAGAAAATAGATCACAAAACTGTCCAGAAAACTGCCCAAAATTCAAGGTTGTTTTCGTGATTTTCGACCTATCCAGAAGGAGTTTGGTGAAATGGAGATCATCGGCGTGACGTGCAGGTAGATGCGCATCAGAGTGGCCAATGTGTAAGACCACGCATAGAGGACTCTTGCTGCGCGTGAGGGCGCGTGCGAAGGTTTTCGACGACGGTGTCTTCAACAGTTTGTTCCTAACATCATTTCTGACATTTTGGTGTTTTTAGGTTTCTATTTCAAGTTATACAATTAAATCTGGACAGTTTTGTTCTTCACCCGTTCGGGATTCGATTGTGGTTGATTGATTTCTATTATTGTTGAAGAAATTATGGAGAATAATGGAGGCCCTAAAGTGAAAAATTCTCATATCTCGGTATTTAAATACTCAAATTGGTCCGCTCTGGTATATTGGCTTGTTCCAATTTAAATTTTAGCATTAGCGCATCATCGTGTGAGGTGACATTATGATTAAGGTTACCGTGTGGGTTAACATTACTTGTGCTAAAAATTTAGGAATTATTTTTCCATATTTGAAGTGTTGAATTTGATTGTAAGTTGGTAATTGTTTTTGTGCTTTAATCGTTGTTTAGTTACTGTGTAAGACTGCTTTGCGTGAGAATTTGAATATTTGTTGATATACCTTCGTGTTACATTGATTATTCTATTAGAAGATCTAGACTTAACCATTTTGAACATTCTCTTGATACTGAGATCTTGAGTCTCACGAAATCTTGAGAATCTAAAACGGTGTATATTGTGACCTTAAGATTACTTTATGTGACCTATTTGGACTCTTTGGTTGTTCTATTTTTTCAAAATGTCTTCACATTTCAAAGTTGAAATTTTCAAT
>CAIGRT010002086.1:0-15380 GCA_903798405.1 Fraxinus platypoda
CTTGCCACCGAGATTCTTGGATCGTAGAGTGTGATAATATTGCTCAATAATCGCTTCAATAAACGCTGCTTTAGACAATCAACAAAATGCCATCTTCGCTCAGATTTTAGGCGTCTCGAAGGCTTGGGCGAGAATGTGATTGTCGCTCTGAGCAACAATAAGGTACTTCACTCGCTCAGATACTGGGCGTCATGCAAGCTTGGACGATGATAATCCGTTCGTGGGCTTCCACTCTATTTTACAATGATCTCATTTGGGCTCATTCCTCAAGTTATCTAACTATGCTTCATTTCTTGGACCATATAATTGAGCCTCGTTCTATTGGGCCTTTGGGCCTCATTTTGTGTGTTAACAATAATTAATATTTATTGCCCTAATTTTGAAGGCTCTTATAATCAGTTTCTTCTTCTTCCTCTTTTAGTTCTTTTCCTTTGTTTGATTTATCAATTTGGTTTGTATTATTTACGTGGTATCAAAGCCCAAATATATGCATTGAAGTTGATTCAATTTGGTGCAAATTGAAAATGGTGCTCCAAAATATTTTGTTTCGGTGAATGTGGAAGTGGACAGTTGGTGGTTGGAGTGGACGATGGATTGTGGGTGCTTTGTGATTTTGACGGTGGTTCAAATTTTTGGCAAAATAGGCCGGATAGTAGATTCATTGGTAAGGTTGTGATTGTTTGGTGATATTATTTTGGTTATAGGATGTGATTGCTTGGTGATATTATTTTGATCGTGTGTGCACTTTGTGATATATTCCGGTGGTATTTAGTGGCGGTGCGTTGGTGGTTGTCGATTTTCTAGAATCGCGTGAATTTAATTTATTTTGATTCGTAGTAGTTTCTCTATTGGCTCCATGAGGACAAAAGAAAAGGATGATTCACTTCAATCCATTAGTGCCACATTAAATGATAAGAATTACTCATATTGGAGTACTGTGATGGGGAATTTTCTTAAGAGAAAAAGATTGTGGGGTTATGTTAGTGGAACTATTGTGAAATCCAAGAGCACTGCTGATAATTATGTGACAGAGTTAGATAACTGGGAGTCAAACAATGTGAAAATTCTTACTTGGATTTATAATTCCGTTGAACAATCCATTAGTATACAATTGGCGAAGTATGAAAAAACAAGGGAAATTTGGGATCATTTTCAGAAGTTGTACACAAAGTCAAATTTTTGCAAAGTGGTATCAGATGGAGAATGACATACGGGCTTTACAACAGAAGAATATGAGTATTCTCGAGTTTTTACACTGCTATGAATTTGATTTGGGAGGAGATGAATCGTACAAAATTAGCAGGACTAAAAGCAAGTGGGGAATATATTACTTATAGAGAGGAGCGGCGGTTGATTCAATTTTTTATGGTGCTTCGCAGTGATTTTGAGGGACTTAGAGGCTCTATCTTGCATCATACTCCACTTCCTTCGATTGATTCAGTGATTAGTGAACTTGTGGCTAGCCATGTATACGAGCCGAGCCGGCTTACGAGCTAAGATTTGCGGCTCATGTATTGCTCGTGCAAAAAATGGCTCGGGATTTTTTTAGCCCGAACCGAGTCAAAGTTTAGATGAAAAATTGAGGCTTGGCTAGAGCTTTAGGCATGGGTTTTTTTTTTAATTCATGAAATTCTAAATTCTTTTTAATAATAAATTTTTTGTGCAATTTATGCTAATTATAAATTAAAAAAGTTACAATCCTCATTTTTCGGGTTTGGAACCAGCTACAATCAATAAATGCGGAGTTAAAGTTGTCATGGGTCATTTTTTGCGTGTCACACGAGCCGTTGCCCGAAAATGAGGCTCGGTGGGCACAAGCCACGGGCCGAACTGGCACGGGCTTCTTCGGGTAGAGAAGTGGGCCGCCCAAGCCAACTAACTGGATTGACATCCCTATTTATGGCTGAAGAAACGTGTTTCAAATCTCTAACACGGGAAATATATCTTTCTCTATCTAATACCTTAGTATTTGCTATACCCTCTCGATCGTCCATACAGAATCAGAACAAATGTTATGTGTGAGTTGCTAGTGATGAGTGTAACTTTTGCAAATAAAAGGGACATTGGAAGTTTCAATGTCTTAAGCTATTGAAGAAGCAACAACCACAATAGCGATCCTATCGTCCTAATACTAACATAGTTGCTACCATGCCACCTGGTGACTCGTCTATACTTGGAACACCACCTTTTTGTAGTCCCATGTTGACTGATTTAGTAGAACAATTTTAGAAGTTCTTAGACATACAATCACATGCTATGTCAACCTCTATTTATATATTTGTCATCTCAAGGTCTCTCAGGTATTTCTTCTTCATGGATCTTTGATTCAGCCGCTTCCAAACACATGTCATCTAACTCAAAATTATGTAATGACTTGACCTTATCTGTCTGTTATGACTGTTGATGTCACCCCATTGCCCTTAGCACATATTGGTTCTATTAATATACATAATTTATTGCTTTCAGATGTCTATTATGTTCTAACTCTTACTCTGAATCTTATTTCTGTTGGTCAGTTGTGTGATTCTAGATACTTAGTTCAGTTTTCTTTTACTGCTTGTCATGTGCAGGATCCTCGATCTCAAAAATTGATTGCGATAGGGCGTAGACAATGAGGGTTATATATTCTGGACAATATGAGACCACCACATGTTGCAATCTGTGGTGTTGACTCGTTATCTTTCTCTTCGAATTCTTCTTCTTCCAATTTTTATTTGTGGCATTCTCGCCTTAGACTTGTTTCCGCTAGTCATTTCAATTTTTTTTGTTTCTAGAGGTCAATTGAGAGATTTGCAGACTCATGATATTTCTGATTGTGGTGGTTGCAAAACTAGTTAAATTTTATGCTTTACCTTTTCCTTGAAGTATTTCTCGTTCTGTCGCACCATTTGATCTTGTTCACTTTGATATATGGGGACCTGCTCCTATTGTTACAAAAGGAGGATCTAGATATTATATGTTATTTATTGATGATTATAGTCATTATTGCTGGGTTCATCTTATGAAAGACATTCTGATTTTGTTTCTATTTATTGTTCCTTTAGAGCATTTATTAAAACTCAACATTCTGCTGTAATTAAGTGCTTAAGATGTGATTTGGGTCGAGAGTATACTTCTACTAATTTTTTTGAATTGTTTGCTTCTAATGGCACAATTCATTAAATCTCGTGTATTAACACCCCACAACAGAATTATGTTGCCAAACGAAAGCATAAGCACATTGTAGAAATTGCTCGTTCTCTTCCCTTGTCTGCCAAATTTCCCTGTCAATTTTGGGAAGAAGTAGTTCTCACCATGGTTTCCTTAATTAATAACATTTCATCTTCTCACACTTCAGGTTTATCACCATTTGAAATATTGTTGGGCATCCTCCTCATTATTCCTCATTAAGAGTTTTTGGTTGTACTTGTTTTGTCCTTCCTGAAGTAGAACGTAGTAAATTGACATCCCGCTTCACCCTCTATGTTTTCTTAGATTATGGGCAGGGCGAAATAGGTTATCACTATTTTGGTCCCATTAACAAAAAATTATATGTTTCTCGTCATGTTTGTATTTCGTGAGCATATCCAATTCTTTTCTATTTCTGATAGTATCCATAATGTAACCAAGTCTGGTCTCGTTCGTATTGATCCATTCTCTAATAATATTGATAGACCACCTCTCTATTTCCCATGTATTGTTGATCCTCATATACTATAGGTACACATGTGCTGGCTCATGATATCCCTTATCTTTCTATGTTCTCCCAAGCACCGTCCGAGATTGTTGATCTTGATCTTGATCTTGCTCTCACTTATCCTTTTTCTCAATATCCTCAACGTATTTGTTAGTCCACTCAGTTACCTGATTTTGCTTACTCCTGTTATTCAGATTTTTGTTGTTGTTTCTTAACCACTATTTACAAACTATCTGAACATTCTTCCTATTAAAAAGCTATTCTAAATCCTCTTTGAAAACAGGCTGTGGCCGATGAACTCTCTGGTCTGCATAAGACAGACACTTGGGACTTGGTTGCATTACCTCCGGGTAAACATATTATTGATTCTCGTTGAGTTTATAAGATCAAAACCAAATCTGATGGTTCATTTGGGCTTTACAATGCTAGATTGGTTGCTAAGGGATTTACTCAATAGTATGTTCTGGATTATGAGAAAATCTTTGCCCATGTTGCCAAAACAGTCACTGTTCGTACAATTATTGCAATTGTACATGTTCGTCATTGAAGTTTCTTGATTGGATGTCAACAATGCATTTTTTAATGGAAATCTTCAAGAATATGTTTATATGGTTCACCCTCCCAATGTTTCTCAAACCACCGGACATGTTTGTCAACTCAAGAAGGCACTTTATGGTCTCAAACAAACACCTTGTGCCCGGTTTGAGAAATTTTCCACTGTTGTTGATTCTTTTGTTTTACATCTAGTCATCACGGCTCTGCACTATTTTTAGATGCATTTCAGCTGGTCGCATTTTACTTTTACTATATATTGACAACATGATTATTACTGGTGTAATGTTGATGAGATTGCTGATTTGAAATCATAATTGACTTGTCATTTTAAAATGAAGGATTTAGGTTCATTATCTTATTTTTTTAGGGATCGAAGTTCTTTCTTCTCTTGGAGGTTATCTTCTCTCTCATCCTAAGTATACTATGGATGTTATTCAGCGTCTTATTAGTAAATAAACTGTTGATATCCCTCTTGAGACCAACACTCGATATTCACCTTCTAATGGTGTACCCTTGACTGATCCCACTTTGTACTGCACTATTGTTGGATGTCCGGTTTATCTCACCATTACATGTCCTCATATTACTTATGTTGTTCACATTGTTACTCAGTTTGATTCAACTCCTACTACAGTTCATTTGGGTAACTATTGTTCGTATTTTACGCTATCTTCGTGGTACTTGTTTTCAGAGTCTTTTATTTTCCTCAACATCCTAATTAGTGCCTACTCTGATGCTGATTGGGCGAGTAATCCCACTAATCGTAAGTCCATTACTGAATTTTGTATATTTTTAGGTGATTATCTTATTTATTGGAAGAGTAAGAAACATATTGTTGTTTCTCGTTCGTCTATTGTGGCAGAGTATCATGTTGTGGCAGAGTATCGTGCTATGGCATCCACTACAAATGAAATTGTGTGATTGTATTGGTTACTTGCAGACATGGGTGTTCCTCCTTCCTCTCCAACCTCTATGAATTGTGATAATGCAAGTGCTATTCAAATCTCTCACAACTCTATGTTCCATGAGCGCACGCAGCTTATTGAAATGACTGTTTTATGATTCGCCATCATTTGCAGATTAGAACCATTTCCTCACTTTTTGTTTCTTCATCATTGCAATTTGTTGATTTCTTTACGAAGTCACATCCAATTTATCGTTTTCGTTTCTTGATTGACAAATAGTCGTCACATCTTGCCGTAGTACTGTGAGTTTGAGGGAGATGTTAATGTAAAAAATATATTAGTTTAAGGGTAGTTTTGTCACTTATCTTTCCTTTATTTTGTAGTGTATAAACTCATTGTATCTTATATTTTTTGCTCTAATTTTGGAGGCTCTTATAATCGGTTTCTTCTTCTTCCTCTCTTAGTTCTTTTCCTTTGTTTAATTTACCAAATTGGTTTGTATTATTTACAATTTCTTTGTGATCACTTGCTCATTACAATCACAATCATAACTAATGTTCTTACTGTACTTGTAAGTGATGAGTTTGTGGTATTGAATGGTTGACAATTTATTCCCCGTTGGTTTTAAACAACCAAAGACAAGAACAATTGTGCAAGGTTTCATTTTGTAACGACCCGACCTCGCGTCGGAGCAGTCATCATATCGTACGTACTGTCCACTTTGGGAGAGCCTATGCCCATCTTACCCCTCACGGCTTTCTGACTCGTCCCCCAGGATTCCAACCCAAGACCTACAACGCTCCTAACTCTCTCTAAATTAATCTGGTGCACAGATTTTCTGTCTAGCCCTAATTTTTATGACTCAAACCCCACAAGAAAAAATAAAATGAACCAAAAACATTAATAAATTTCCAATTAATTGAGCAACAATCTACAACTCAAAAAAAATACTAAATTCAAGTAAAAAGTAATGTAGGAAGCTAAATCAAACCCCACTTTCAGATAGATTATTGTATTGTTAAGACTAGGAATAAGAAACACCAAATAGACAATCATTTTCTCGATGATTCAGTAGCACTGCAGATACCTGCTATTTAGTAAAAGAATATAGTTTAATGTAAATAGATTGAGAGCCTGAGAGACGTGAGATGACAAATGACAAGGTCTAAAGAAAGTTATGGTACTTGTAGATATGTCGACTATCCTCAGAGTTTATCATTTTGGTAATTGGATTTCTATTTCTTCTTTTTATTATGTTGACTTCTTTTTTTCTTGAAATGTGTCTTAAGAGTTGTCTTCTTCTTCTTCTTCTTCTTTTTTTTTCTTCTTGAAAATGCCTCTTCAGAGTTGTCTCCTAAGGTCCCCGAACTACTTAGGAGATCCATACAAAATGAGAGGGATGTCCCCACTTCAATTTTCATCCTATTAGCATCTTCAATCTATGTTATTGGATTACTCCATTGGGCCTAAATAAGATTTTCTTAATTGGGCATGATTGGTGTGATTAGACTTAACGTGTGACTCATGTCGACTAATGAATCAAATTTTTATCGAACTCGCAAAATACAACGTTGAGTATGTTTGACAACTAGATAGTAGGGAAATGGGCGGTTGAAGATACTATAATTCTCAAGTCAAATACTCTTAGAATAGGTTTTTGTGTATTTTGGCCAAGTTTTACGACAGTGTCCCTAACTGAGATTTTAATGGATTTTAAAAGTCTTTTTAAATTCAAGTATCATCAGTAGGATTTTAATGAATTTTATTAAAATTTTAGTGTTCCCAACTAAGATCCTAATGAATTTCAATAAAATATTTTAAAATCTAAGTAACTTCAATAACTCATGAATTTATCATTGATAAATAAGTTTCAAAATGTTTGGATGAATTTCAAGTTTAAAAATAAACATAACAAACTCTTTTAAAATTTTACTATTTTAAATGAGATTCTTATAGATTCTATAAAAATCTATTCAAACTCACAAAATTCATTAAAATTTATATTTTTTTAAAATTCATTAAAATCTCAGTTGAGATACCCCGTTAATACAATTTTTAATTAGCATAGCTTCGAATAGAGTGTCGGCTTGTATCTATAGTATATTGGACTTGTTGGATTAGTTAAAGATAGTACTACTTATAAAGCTATAGGATTATCAATTCTGAAGTTTGTAGGTTTTTTGACTTTCCACGATAATTGTGCCTTGTAACGTGCTAGGAGAAATATTATGCCTTCTCGATAATTTTCCTTCAGTAGGGATATTGAGCTTCATTAATTCTAGTTCCAAGCTCTTCCGAGAACTTTAAAATAATCATGGATTCATGGTTAAAGATTGGGTGAAATATAACGTAGATGAGAACGTGTAACCTCTACTGTTACTACTTCTATCCGTATATTTATTAGTATATGTGAATGCGTTTAAGATGTAACAAATCCCAATAAATGTACAAAACTGGTCTTTTATACAAATTTTATACGAGCACGAGACTTTCAACATTTACAAATATTAACTTAAAGATGAGAAGCAAGCCCTACCACAATTAACAACGAAAACTACCACGCATGCCACTTACAATATCACCAGAGTGACTGGTGCAATACCGTGTTAGTGTATTTATACCTAAACGTTTTCACAATTATATGCATTTTCTATCTGAAGTGCCGATCACAAACCTCTCGATGGCCACCAAAAGTGATATGGGTGCTGGATGCGTAATTTTGGGTAGGGTTTGTAAGTTGCTCGTCGACTTCACAATGACTAAGTATAGTATCTCAGTAACGTGAACTCCTAACTAATTGTGCACGACTAAAGATTCATTGATGATTGTCTACGTGTTCTCACGTAGGTTTGTGTTGCTGAGATTTTTTATTTCCATACTTAACAATCTAAGGTACATATAAAATTATGTTAAATCATATTTACATTACAATTTTTGTTTGTTGTTTTTGGTTTTGCTTATTACAAAATATTAGGTACAAATAAGTCCTTCATGTCCTACTCAAAAGTTTATGTACAAAAATCGTAATTAGAGACGAGATATGTTAAGTAATGAAATGTTGAAGATAAGAATGAGATAAAAGTTGGAGTTATAAGTATGACAATGAGCAAATATTGAGAACTTTTATTACAATTGCAATGTGGTGCGACAAATAAAATTTATGGTGTTATTATAATTAGCCAACAATTGTAGAGCAAATTACAAGCACCCTCGAGGTTTCTAATTATTACGAAGATACCATCAACCTTTTTGAAATTTTACAAATATCTTTCATCACATTTATTTTTCATAACCATTTCCCTCTAACCCAAAAATATGTACGTGTTTCCCATTTTACCCCGTGCGTTATACCACATTTAAACAAAAAAAAATTATATGAGATTCTATTTTTTTTTCTTGCACCCACGACCTTAAATTTCTCTCATTTTTATTTGATATTCAAGTTCAATAAGATGCTAATATATATATTTTTTTCACGAGATTAAACGTATAATATTTTTCTACAATTTTCATATATAAAATTTGTGCTCTTCGAGAGCAATAATTTAATATTCTTATATAAAAGTCGTGCTTCTTTAGTTTTGACTTATTTCAATAGTGACAAAATAATATTCTCCTTGAATATTTATTTAGTTGAGTTGTATTTTTTCAAGAGCAACAATCTGATATACTAAATATTTATATATTTATGTTTATTTAGAAGCAACAAAATATTATTTCTCTAAAATATTAGGATACATTTCTGCGTCTTTTAAAGGAAAAATAATTAATATATTGAACTATACTTTTTGTAGAGTAATGATAGCATAATATTTACAAGATTATTGGTATAATATAAATAAATGCTTATTTAGGAAAATTTTCTTATTAATATTAAATCGATATGTTTAGATCTTGCAACTTAAATTTCGACCCACATTTAATTAAAGGTAAGTTCTTGATTATAAAGAAAATCAATAATTCTGTATGAGCCCTACGGTTTGAATTCCCTTGAAGAGTTTACATTCCTCAAGTTTCTACTAATACATAAATGGTACCATTTGCTCAAATTTCCTATCAACTTATATTTTTAATAATTAATTTTCATTCTATCAAGATCACATCATAAAAACTATCATAGGCTCATTTGGCTAGAACTCGTGTTGAAGTTTTATAAAATTAAGGGAAAAATAAAGAACAATAGAAAAAAAATAATAGAGTCAAATCTCGTATTTCATTATAACAATGATCTCTATATAGAATTTCAATGGAATTATAATTTATATAAATATATGTAAATAAAAAAGCTATTTAAACACTAATTGATATCAATTTCTCATTTGTTATTATGATATTATTTGGTAGCCAAATATGCTTTTATTGGGGTAATTAGGGAAAAAAATCAATGTTGTTTGTACTCATTGCGAAAATAATCAATATCGTTTCAAACTTGGTATTTAAACCCTCATTTCAAACCTTTCTTATGGAGTTAATCATGTTATATATCCTTTTGTTGAATATAGGTAATTAGCACAAAAGTTCCTACCATTTGCCTTCATTGCGCAATCGTTCTTATCGTTTCAATTTTAACATTTTGGCATTCAGATCGAATTTTCTTTGCGCAAAAAGTTCTTACCGTCTATTGTAAAATGGCTAATTTACCCCTACTCTTTAAATAAACAAATAGAAAAGAAATCTAATATAAAAAATTGCGTCTAGAGTTTCAATTTTTTTTAAAAGTGCAAACACTCATCAAGTAAAATAAATATTTAAAATACTCTAACAAAAGAAAAAATAATTTATCTTCCAAATTAACTCACCTACTCAGACTCCTACGCCTACGCCTGTGCCCGCCTCCCACCACCAAAAGAATTAAAAAGAGAATTAAAACTATAAAAAAAGTAAGAAAATAATTAAAAATAAGAAAAAGATAAAATAAAATAGTGCTGCTTCCTCATCAAAGTTTATTTTGCTTCATATATAGGAATTTACCTATTCTTTGACAAAATTAGAACATAAATCAAAAGCTAACACAGTGAGTATATGTAAACTCTCGAATTTTATATTTTAAGTTGGTTGGTGTAGCCCATTTAAGAAACGAGCTATGAAGGCTCCACTCATTTAAGGTAATGAAAGCTTAAGCCATAAGTTATTTAAAAGTCCAAAAATCTAAGACACTAAGAGTGTGTTTGATTGATATGGAAAATATATCCTAGAAAATAAAATATTTTCTTTATTTTGAGGAAAACAAAAACATACTTCCCCAAAGAAAATATTTTCCTTAAAAAAAGGAAAATTTGGCATATTTTTTAAAGTTGGAAAATAATTTCCATGGAAAAAAATAGCAATCAAACACTTCAAAGTATGAATTTGGATGAAAATTTGATATTTTTCATGGAAAATAAATGCAATCAAACACACTATAAGTTTAAATAAATTTGATTACAAAGATTTACTGAATAACTGGATTGTCACAATAGTCATCTCCATGGTATTTCACATATGCAACCTAGATTCGAATCACCATACAGATGTTTTTATAAAATATTTATATATAAAACGTTTTGGAGTTAAAAACTTCCTATCCAATAATTGTTTTATTAGTGAACATAAATAGAAACAGGTTATAAGTCACATAAATAATTTATTTCCTTCATTTTTCATTATGTAAATGTTTTATAAAATATTTTATAAGAATTATTTTTTATGAGTTTAAAACTCTTTAAATTCCGACTTAAAAATTTAACAATGTTAATGATGATATAACTCTCCCATTTAGTTTTTCACTAAAAATGGAGATTACGAGAAGGGAAAAGTCACTTTTTATCCACACTTCTCCTCAAATTTGAATTTGCTTTTATTTCTCTCTCAAAAATATTTTTTTAGTTAAGTTAAGCTCAAATGGATAGCAAGGATGTGTAGGAAAAAAGCTTCTACAAATTTTGTTCGTTTATATTTCAAGAAAATCAAAGTAGGTGGTGCAAAATATTTACCATTTTCCTTCATCGTATGTATATGTAAGCTTATGGTGTGTGTTAGAATTTTTGAAATAATGAACAAAGAGGTTTATGTATGGCCATAATTGGTTTCTACGATCCCAAGGGATTTTTCGGAATCATGAATTTGCCCGTATTCATCTAAGTGAAATGTTAAATTCTTTCCTATCGTTTTATATATATATATACATATGTTTATGATCAAAAGGGTGCACTAAGTGATATTAGTTCTACCGTGCTTAAAGCTCACACCTTTTATATTGATAAATTTTTCAGATTAAAGAATGGTCGAGGAAGTGGGATTCATGTGGACTGCAGATAATTCGAAAGGAGAAGATGCTTCATTTGTGTAATTACTAATTAGTCACATTTGAAGAATTTAAATTCTTACTAGTTATGCAACTTATGTTTAATTTTAAAAGATATTAGTCTATCTTTATTTTTTCTGAAAAAAGACTTCTTAGTTCTTTTTCTTGATGTGAACATTGAAATTTTAATTGATTTAAGTATGCATGTAATTAAAGTTGCTAAAGAAGTTAAGATTAAACTTTAGTCTTGTAAACAATAATTTTACAGCATACTGTCTAAAATTTGTTGTGTCATCATGGACAGAATTTTTTGAAATTTTGGACAAAACTAGTCGGGTTTGAATCCCTATGAGTCACGTGTCCATTGGCTTTGAAATCAAGTCAATTGGAAGTCGGTAGAATAAGTTATGTCATTTTTCGTGTGCTGTGTTTAGTATACCCAAGAACAATTTTTCTTATATGTTTGAGTGCCTAGATGATGTTAGAAAATTCTGAAATTTTACTATGTTGTATTTGAACGAGTTTAGAAAATACTAGAAAAGTTTCATAGAATTATGAATTCGAAAAATGGTCCAAATAAGCATGATTTTTGGACAACGTGTCGATAAATTTAACTCCATTAATGTACGCTAACATTCATTTTAATCATCCGTTTTAGTTTCGTTATTTAACAAATTAAAGTTATTTACCTTAATCATTTGTTTTCAATACTTTCGGAGACTTGTAATAGAACGTAAGGGTAAACTACAAAATAAAAAGGAAATTAAGAAATTTTTTAATTTAACCTCAATTTTTTGATAGAAAAAAGGCACATTGTTTTTGTAAAAAAATTCAAATTCCAAAATTTGGATCGCTACAGTATATACATGTATATGTGTGTGCGCGCGATCAACAACAAGAAGATGGGAACACTAATTTATTGAAAATAGTTAAACCCTTTAAAAAACTATTGTCATTTCGTTGAAAACAAAAAGATATTGGATTGCAAAATTTGATTACAGGAAAATAGCTAAATTCCTAAATAGTACCACGATGGAATGGGGAGAATGGGTGGTGGCTGTAGTGGCGACGATGGTGGGCAAGATATGGCGCTGAATTAAATGAGGAAGAAGTACCATTTTGTTTTGTTTTGTTTTGTTTTGTTTAATTTTTTTTTAATTCTTTTCTTATTTTTTTATACTTTTAATCATATTTTTAATAATTTTGGTGGTGCAGGGTAGATGATGGGTGTAAGGATTAGTGGATTAGTTGGGAAGATAAAATAATTTTATTTTGTTAGACTATTTTAAATTATTTTACTTGAGACCCGTTGATACTTTTTAAAAAATATGAAATTCTAGATGCAATTTTTTATATTATTTTTTTTCTATTTGTTTACTTATAAAGTATGGTAATCTGGTCATTTTACAATGTTTTAATGAAAAAATTGGATGGTAGGGACCTTTTGCTCAAAGAAAGGTCGATTTGAGTGCCAAATGTTAAAATTGAAATGATAGGGATAATTTGCCTAATAAAGGCAAATAATATGGACTTTTGGTGTTAATTACTCATATTTCACGTAATGATTCAGTGGAATATAACAAAAATGACCAACTCCGCAAAAAATGTTTGAAATGAGGGTGTAAATATCAATTTTAAAACAATAAGGACTATTTTCATAATGAGTACAAATGTTAGGGATTTTTTTTGTTAAATACCCCTTTTAGCCCTTGTTTGAGCCTCATTTTATCAAAAATTAATTTTTTCAAAACACATTTTCAACCAAACATTTTCCAATAAAATAATTTTACACTTAAATCGAAAACTTATTCTTATTTTGAGCCATGTTATATGTACACTTTGGTTTACACTCCCGTGTGTTGAAAAATTTGGACACGTTGATTTTAAAAATGAGTGATACTACACGTACATAACGATGTACATAAGGTTTACACACCCCTCCAATGGTTAAATTTTTGACACTTAAGAAGCGTAAACCAAAGTGTACATTTTAGGATCTTTTATCAAGAAACTCCGACACTGAGCGATAGAAATTTCAGTGATTTGCTCATTGATCTGTAAAGAGGAGTCATCTCTATTTCTATCTAATGCGGATAATATGTGGCTTCTTACAATAACTAAACTACCTATTTCTCGATTTTTTAGATAGATATTAATCGATTCTTTAAAACATTCTAAAGAACAATAAAGCAATTTATACTCGTCTAATGGCATGAAATACAGCGCATAAAATTGACAGAATTAAAAAAAAAAACGATATGTTTGTCATGGCCTTAGAGTACTCTACCGTTCAGCAAATTAATTTTTTCAAATACTTTTTTTAAAAAAACTTTTTCTCAGCTTTTTTCTTGACCTTCTAAAAAGGCTTAAGGCCATAATCAAAAAAGATTTTCATCATGTTTAAAAGATTTGAACAAACTTACTTAATAAATAAAATAGTCAACTTAACTCAGAGGATTACTTTATATTTTTGGTCATGGAATCCAGAATAAAGAGGCTAAGAGCGTTAGGATTATTTGAAAAATATAATTTAATTTATTGAATAAATTAATNGTTAGGATTATTTGAAAAATATAATTTAATTTATTGAATAAATTAATTACTTTCTTGGTGTTTCCCATTTTAGGCATTGCCCGAAAATTAAATAAAGTAAACGAAAATTATAAAGAAGAGAAAGTATGAAAAAAACTTACTTTTTATTTTTGAAATCTTCAAATCTAGAAGAACTGAATTTACAAGTATGTATTTGAATTTTGGAGTGCAAGTGTTATAGTGTGCTATGTTGTTATTTTTTCTCAGCGTGTTTTCTTTGTGTGAGTGATATTGGTATTTATAAACTTTGGTACATCACGTCTTTTCAACTTTACAATTGTGTATAAAAAAAAATAATGTATCACTTTACAGGTATATGGTATGTAATCAAAGAATTAAATGTCTCTTTACACCTGTGAGAATCTTTCCGAAAACTTTATCTTCTGGCTCTATCTTTTTGACTTTTTTGGCATGATAATTGTCCTTCGAAGACCATTCATCTGGCTTTTGCTTTTCTTCATATTTTTTCTCCTTTAAATGCATGTCTGTTGCTTGTCTTTTCTTCTTTAATTGCCTATCTGTCAATCATCTCTATGTGGGCTTTTTCTAAGTCTTCATCCATTTCATTAGTTTGGCAATCTGATATGTATTATTCTTCTTCTGTGTCTGATTGTCTTTCTACTCATTCGTCATTAATTTCTTGAAAAGTCATCAGATATAGCTGCTTTTGTTCAATATTAGGCGCTGAAATTTTTCTGTTTTAACTCTTAAGGCAAGATGCTCTTGACAGAAAATAATTTCATTGTTCTATTGAGCTACAAGTCTGGAATTATTATTTTGAGCTTCCATTATTGCCACAGTCTCTAAGATTCGTCTTTCGTAATCAATTTGTCTAACTTTTGTCTTTATACTGGTCTTTTTGGAAGGTCGAAATCTTTTGGCTCCTTCGTATATTAATATATAATGATAAACTGGAATTATTATGCCATTATTTACAAGGGGTGGTTTGGAAATAAATTGAATCATCAAAGGGTGGTCTTTTAACTAGCTAAGAATCTGTTTAAATTTGGGTGGAAAAAAAATCTAAGAATCTGTTTAGAACGTATACGGTGTCTATCATGCCGAATTTTAAAGCTGGATAAAAAAAGTCTTCTTCAAAAATTGTATAGTCAAAAGAAATTGTAAGATAATTATGTCTAAGAAAAGCTGAGTTGTTGATTGATTCATATTTGGGCCATGTTTAAGAAAATATCAATTTTCGTTGTGATAATAGTTTAGAATTTGAGATAAATCTATAATTTCTTGTATAACTGACTCCTTTATTGCACTTCGAACAATACTGGCACTATCGCCAATTTTCTGTTATAATTCATATAAAGTTTTTTCTTACCCTGCAGCTGTAGAATCTGTTAATTCAATAAGTCTTTCT
>CAIGRT010002089.1:0-14678 GCA_903798405.1 Fraxinus platypoda
TTTTAAAAATGCCAAATTAAACCCCTGGTTTTTTGCAATTTTACCTTTTTTTTTTTTTTTTGTAACCTAATGCTTCATTCTTCAACAGTTCAGCCTTCAGGTTCAGGCCGTTCGTTCACTTACCTCCAGTTGAGAGACGAGTCCAGTATCCAGACGGAAGAAACGGCAGTGGAAACTGGTGTCTGTAAGTATTTTCTTTACACTTTACATTGAGTATTGCTGATTTGCTGTGTAGTTCTGAGTTCTTGGCCGCTTTTGCATTCCTTTGAATTTTTCTTTCTTTCTCTTAATTTATGAAACCACGGGCATAAATTCCAATTTCCACGTGAATTTCTATTCTGAGTTTGTATATCTAGCATTGATTTTCAAACGATTTTTCTGATCTATTTTTACTTCTGGGTTTTCCAAACGGCAGTACTGAGCTAGGCTAGTTGAGCTCTTATTTCCCTTATTTTTCACTATATCAAATTGATTTACATTATTTCTAGGGTTTTTGGCTTTTCGGCAGAGCGGAGAAGTGGAAAATCAGATCTCAGAGTTATGGTGGACAGCAATAAGAATCCGGTGCTGACGGCGGAGGCCGCTGCTCAGCTACACGAGGGCATAAATTTGGTGCTCTCCCGATGGGCCGCTCTTCGAATGGCCGTCGAGAATGAGTGGGGTGGTCGTGATTCTGTCCAGAAATCCCAACAACTGACCCAAATTCTCTTCCACGCCCTCACTCAATCCAAAGGTATTTTCTTTGTTCTTATTTGATTGAACACACGCACGCAATTGATGTGTTTTCATATCATTATAATTAGTAAGACCTTGATTGTAAATGCTAAATTTTTATTGCTCTTAACTTGTGTCTGTGGACGATAGAGATGTATTTGCATTATTTATATGGTTTGCCTGTTGCAATCATCATGATATCAATTTGTCTAATTTGGTGTTCAGAGAAAGTATACATTGAAGATTTAGAGGATATGCTGGACGAATTCATGCTCTCTCTCAACACTGTGATAGATGATGGGAGCAATGAGGAGGTACGTTCTTGGTGTTATTTGTGGTCTTCAGTTATAGATACAAGAACATGAATACAAGTTGCATGCTTAAATACATGCTGCTTAGATACGCTTACTGAAAGCCGTGAAATTTGGATCGAATGCAAGGAAAAACTAACAGCTGAAAATTACTATATAGAACACAAAATGAAAAAAAGCAGTTTAATCCACCTATAAAAGTCAATAGTGTGAAGTTATGATAAGATTAAATGTTTTGATCGGTAATATTTGTTGTGAAACCTTGACTCGACCAGTTTATTTTGCCTGCCAGTGAATCCTGGACCTATTTGGGGACAGTTAGATGCACATAGAGAGATGCCTGTGATTATGATGTTTTGGGGCTTCTTAAATTTCAATTGTGCTGTCAACAAGAGGTGCTTAAAGCTAAGCCGAATATGCTGATACATGTTACCTCGACCTAACTGTCGACATTGTCGAACCTTTAAATGTTTGATGCCTCAACATTTAATTGTCAAGTTGGGTTAACCAAATATAATTGTCATCTACTCCTCTAGAGCATTTGAAATATTGGTACGCTTATCAATGATTAATGATGAATGAATATGTTGAACTATGCTTATGCATTTGAAGTCAATTTTTTATTGAGACTATTCCGATTATCTTCTAATTCTTATCTCTTTTCTTTTTGTTCCTGTGGAAACTGTATTCAGATAGCAGAAAAGTTGATGGTTATGCGTGAAGAATGTGCTGAAGGTAACTTTAACTCAATAAAAATCCTGAAGGAAACAAATACTCCAAGTGTTTCTTATGTCAGACAGGTAATATCACTCTCTAGTGGCTGAACAATTTTTATTATTTGGATCAATATTATTGGTGTTCATGAACCGAGCTTGTTGTGTTATTAAATGACAACCCAGGGGCTGGAATGTTTTTTAACAAGGAACAATAAATATATGAATGACCATGTTTTTGAATTGTGATGTACTTATTGATCGTTTAAGTTTGATCCATATTTAGTCATTCTGGTCTTATATATATATATATAATTAATTAATTTCGAAATGGATTCCTTTTTTGTAATCTGGTCTGTAATCATATGGAGTCAAAACTCATGAATGATTCCAGGATTGGAGTCTTAAAATTGTACTTCGCTAATGTTATAACTTATAAGAAGATAAAAATGTTATTTGGACTTGCAAATTGAGACAGAACTAATCTGTGGTTGCACTTGCATCTGTAACCTGCTTTTCTGATTATTGTATAAAAGCTTTTGGCTGGTACTTCATAAAGGAAAATTTATCATGATGGATTTGAGGAAGTTCCATGATGATTTCTTACCAAAGATCTCAGCTATTTTTTAACATGGATTAAGGAAAAATGTTCCACGGTTTATAGATGATTAATGTGTAATGGTAACAGTTGCAATGTTTTCCAATTACTTCTTGTAAATTTCATGTAATTTGATGGCCAGTAATTGGTAGTCGAACAATTCACTCTATACATGCCAAATGGTTAGCATGACATTGGACATTATGCTTGTAAAAGGGTTGACTGTTTGGGCTTCTTTATCCTTTTTATTACTAATATAGACAACTGAAGTTTATTTTCTATTTTGTCAGGCTCGTAGTGATGATGAAGATGATAGTGATGACGACAACGATCATGATGGTGATAATTCAACAGAAATGACAGTTGATGCTCCCGATTCAAGTTTGAATAAAGAGGACATGATGATTGATGAACCTAGACCCCAGGAAGTGGCTGAAGTAGAAGATGGATGGACTGTAGTTGCATCCAAGCGAAATAAAGGTAGAAGGAACTGAATTATACTCAAATGGACTCGTGTCATTAAGCCCGCGCATCGGAATCCTTAGAATTTACCAGCTTGAATATGATGTTAAATGGGAGATTGCTGTTATAGTGTCTTTTAGTATGTTTCTGGTAATTTAGTCGTCGAAAATGTATCGAGTCTCTAAAATCATAAAAAAGTTTTATTCTAATATATCGTGCGAATGATTTGAATGAAGACAGAGGTTTGCATTATTTCAAACCAATTATAATTATTTTGACTTTTGAAGTCGTCCGAAAGAGTTTACCATTGTGAAGGTTAATTTCAGATTTTGGGCTATTCTTTGCAAGGCCCACGATCGTAAGAGTTTGGATCACTAATCCCAAAGCCTGAACCTAGCACGACGAAGTCTGTTAAGTGAAGACAAGTTTGTAAATTACATATGGACCAATATTACTAGTTGGGTTATGCCGGGTGTCCATTATGGACACCCTGATGTACACCTTAATGTACTTATAGCATTTTCCATATTNAGTCTTGTCAATTACTTGGAAGGCATCTAAGAAATGATTAGATCTGACATAAAACTGAAGTTTGATGACTTGATGAAGACTTTTTAAAGTTGGGTAAAAAAAGTTCGTAATAGGTCAGATTACTAATTACTATACAAGATTAAGAAACTCTAAGTCAATTCATGTAGTAGATTCCTTGTTAATGGACTACAAGAAATTCACCATGCACTAATTATATTTCAGTTCAATAATTGCTTATTTTGAAAGTAAATTCACAATATCTTTTAGGGAAAATTGCAACAATAGTTCCTAACCATTTCAATTTTTGTAGACTTTACTTTAATTTTCAATTTGTGCCAACGATGATCCCTAACATTTCAAAATATGCAGTTGGTTTTAACCATTCATTTGACAGTTAGTTAACTAACAAAAGTGGATTTTGACTAAACTAAAATGGGTAAAATGGTAACATTGTTATTATATATATAAAATAAAATAATTTAAAAATCAGAAATAGAATAAAACAAAATAAACTCAAAAAGAAAAAGAGAGGAAAAAAATAAAAATAAAAAATCGTTAGCATCGCCACACATCCACTAGTCAGCACCACCGTCGCTAGCACAACCTCCCCTCCCCTCCATCACCACATCCACCATCAAATACCACACCTAAACCTTAGCACAACCACCATGGATCCACACGCCAAAATCACCAAAAAAATGGCCATCGCCTAACCACCATCTCGGCACCTATTTACACCACCATAATTATTTTTTCCTATCTCACCACCAGGCACCAAGACTATAGAAACTCATGAAAAGAGACATCAATTTTCACAAAAAAATGGTAGTCTAAAGTGAAGAAGAAAATGAGATATATAAAAAGTGCATCGATTGTTTGTTCCAAATTTGTTGAAATACCATCATCAGATTGGACGTCTAGATTGTGGGAGTCGACTTTGATAGTCTGCGACGATGGGTGTGATCGGAGGAGTCGTCGATAGTTTTTGAGTTCACGAGTTGGGGGTTTTGGGTGGTTATTCCGGCAACATTTGGTGGAGTTTGGGATCATGGTTGGGTGGAATGTGTAGAGGGGAATGAGGGTTTTATGGTGATGTGTGGGTTTGACGATTTGGGTGGTGGTGTTGGTGGCGGGAATGATGTGCCGATGGTGCCGATGGTGGAGCGATTTCTAGGTTTGGTTTTGGGATTGGGGGTGGGTAAGGGAAGATGACAGGGTTCTGGTTATTAAATTTTTTATTTAATTATTTTAATGGTTTTATTATATAAAATATAAATTTACTATTTTAACCTTTTAAAATTCGATCAATCTTTTGACTATGGTCAAATTGACTGTTTCCATCAATTTAGACTCCTACTGCATATTTTTGAAAGGTTAGGGGCCTTCGTTCACACAAATTGAAGGTTATGGTAAAATATATAAAAATTGGAAATGTTAGAGATTGTTGTTGCAATTTTCCCTATCTTTTATGTTGAATCACTTCGTATACTATTCTCCACTTAAAGTTGCAACTTGTTAAGCGAGAATTGCCCAGCTTGTATCCTGCTACTTAGTTAATATATGTCGATTCAATAAAATGAGACTATAGCTCAAAACACTTTACACACTCCTATCTTCTTCGTTCTCGACTCAAGTATAAGAGGCTCTTTGCCAAATCACAGTAACTCTACCTGCCAAACGTTGCACTTCTCTCGATATATAATTGATGTTCTTTTTGGTTTATAAATTGACTTGGATCTTTAGTCATTCCATTCCTTGGCACACTTCACCAGATTTTCTTTAGTTTTATTGGCAGTCCAGAATATTAATTAGGCTGGGGGACATTCTGATTCAGAAATTTGAATCTACTGCGTCTGCTTGAACTAGTTATTCAGACGACTTTTCAGCGCGCCCGCAAAATCAATGAGCTTAAAGTCACCCCCTAATCTTTTTCGGTGTAAAATCTATAATTTTTATCAACTAAAATTCCATAGGAACATCGTAACAGGTGGATTTTTACGAAATTCCATTCGGAAATGTACTTGCCGCATTTGCTGTATTTCCTACTCAAATCAGTTGTATAACTCGCAATCTTGCACATCTATTTCACTTTCAATACACAATTCCTAAACAGTGTAATTGTCAGCACTGCTACAAAGTTACTATGTCTCAATAACTAACAATATCTTCATTAGTTTTGTAAAATTACTATACTTTTTACCCTTTTTTTATTGATTCACATATTTTAATACCTTAACATCATCGTCTTCAATGTAACAAACCATCGTACGATCCAGTGTGGACTTGTAGGTGCCATCTTCATACCTTAGTTCTGTAGCCAAATCCATCCCACACCCTCTCACCCAAATGTGAGCACCAGGCTCCAGGGTGCAAGACAGCACCTTCTCGTCATCTATTCCTTTCAACCCACCGATTTGCTTTACCACAAAGTCATCCATAATGCAATAAGTTTCCCTCAGTGCACGTTGTGCCACCACCTTAAGGTCACCAATGGTAATCCCAGGTGGGATCATTACTGTCACCCCAGGCGACAACGGCCTAGTCAGCTCGGTCTCCAACTCGTGAAAACTAGGCAAAACCTTGCAGGCCAATGTCATTAACTGGTTGATAACTTGTCCTTCAATTTCCCACACTTTCACAAATTGCTTGCTGTTCAACACAAGCTGAGTTGCCAAACCAACTAAGTTCGATTCAGTATAGCCCAACAGCACATTCTTATACAGAAATAGCATATCCTCATTTAAATACAAGCCCACTTCGTTATCCAGGGTAGGCGATATTATTTCAGATTTTTCCATGTTGCCTTGGTTAGTAACACTTTCAAGAGAGTATTCGATCCTATTCGTAGTTGGATTTTTTGACCGGTAAACAATTTGATTCCCAAGAATAGCATTGTCTAATGATTTCAGCACATAATCAATCAATCCAGTGTCACGGATGCATTCCCTAGCCCTGTCTCGTAATTCTTGCCGCGCCATAGAATCTATACCTCTATTTTCCTTCAAAATATTCACCACCACTTTTGCTGCTTGTTCCAGTTTATTTCTTGAATATCTGCAACCAGAATCCATTCTCCACTTCAATCCTTCTCCTTCTTTAACAACATCATTGATAGTAAATTCCACTAATCGAGTCAGTGGATTTATTGTTCGTTGAATAATTTGATTATTCACTGCAAACGATTTGATAGATTTGAGCACAAAATCAATTAAACCTGTGTCCCCAATAGATTTTCTTGCCTCTTCCCTTAGCTCATGCCTAGACATACCACATTTTCTATTAAGATTATTAGCTTTATGCTCATTCAAGAGCTTTATAATTACAACTAGCACATGCTCAAGTCTCCTAGAAGCCCATCTGCAATCACCTTTTGCCAATAAATTCACAAATGTTCTGAAACTGATCGGACTACCCTCTGTTTTCGACTCATATCCACAAGGATTAGCAAAAATGTATTGTAACAAATCACTGATAGTAATCAATGGCTTTTCACTCAATTCTCTGTACTTGTCAATTATTTGTTTGATTTCCATTCCTTTTCCATCATTCTTGAAATCATTAATGATTTTATCGAGGCCTAATGAACCCAGTATCTGAATTGCTGTATCATACTTCTGTTCTGTAACCCCAAAACTCCCACTACAAAATTTGTAGCCCCAATTTCCAAACCACGATCTCCCATATGCCACACCATGAATCAATCTCAGCTTCATTTTTCCCTTCTTCAAAACGTCGCAGACAGAAATTTCCCTGGAAATTTTCTTGACATTCAGATTCACAATTTCAAATTCATCAACTAAAACATAATTTTCTAGAACATTGTTGAATATTTTACCTGGCTTTAAGAGTTGTGCAAAGACGATCCCATAAGTCCATAAAATCACTCCCATTATGTAAGATCGAATTCTCATTATACCCATTGATGCATATAAGATGCCCATACCCATTGCAATGAATCAAACCGTATAAATTATGACCCTGAAGCTCAGAGAAATTCCCCTTAACTGGCTTATTCCAATTCTCATTTGCTGGAATTACGACATGATACCTCCTCTTCGACACATAATGGTGTCCCCAACCTATAGCCATAACAACCCAATTCTCTCAGAAAATAAAAATAAAAATCAAGAACATCAAAAGAAACTGAAATTCAAAATCATAAAATCATTCGAATAAACTATACAACCTGATAATTTACAGTGATCGCAGAAGGGATTCACAGAGTGTTCAACGGTTTCTTCAATAGTATAGAGTGGGAAAACACCATTGTGCTCAGAAACAATCAGAATGCACCATATGGGCATCCCATTAACCGTATAATCTTCAAGTTCCGCAGCATCTTGTAGAAAACATCGAATGTTTTCTCTGAATGATCCACACAGGCTAGAAACTTTTTCAAATTCAAAGAGTTTTGAATAATTTCTCATTTTTCTCTTATTACAGGCTTCAATTATAGTTGAAGCCATTGAAGAACACTATCTGAATCGCTTTTTTTCTTCTCTCTTTCAAATTTGTTTCAGTTCTTGAGAGTGAAGCAAGAAAAACGATTTGTGTATTGGGGGTTTTGCTTTGGCGCTTGAATTCTAAGGGTAATAGAGAATTTACATTTATGACCCTCGTGGGCGGGAAAGAATTTGGGTAGTTTTGGATTTCTGGAGGGTGTTTTGGTAAACTTACGTAGAACTGTAACGAATTTTTGGGTGATCTGATGATTTTGGATTCACGTGGTTAGGGCCTTGGCTTCTCTACTGTTATTGCAGAATCAACGCCTCCAGTTTCCTTCAGTTCAACCGAATCATATTGAGCTCCTCTATTGTTGAAAATTACTTAGTTTATTTTAACCCTGTAATCAGATTTTTAGTAGATTTTGATAAAATTGATGAAATGTGTGGTTGAAAAGTTGTGAGACTCATGAAGTAAGTAATTAAAATTGATTGTTGATTTAAATTAAAATATAAATTTGGATCGGTACCAAACAAGGGCTTATTTTATTCTTCTAGCGGCTCGGTGCTCTTCACAATGTCTGTTATTTTATTTGGTGGCTTTAAAATTTTAAAAATGTAGTTTTGAATAATATATTTTGGAGAATGTATGGTTAAAAAGTAAGGAAAAATTTTAGATTTACGTGTAGAATATTTTATTATGTGAATGTGTAGTTAAAAATGAGACGATTGTATCATTCTTTTATAGTGTACCATTTTTACAAAGGAAAATTGCATCAACGGTCTCTAACCTTTTCAATTTTTGTAAATTTTACCATAATCTTTATTTTATGCCAACGAAGGCTACTAATCTTTCAGAAATATGCAACTGATTTTTAAATGGATAGAAGTAATCCATTTGATCATTAGTTGACTTGAAACATGTAAAAATTGAATATTGTATTCATTTTAAGTAATGGCATTTTAGTTAATCCCATACAAATTAAATTAAAGAAACCATTAAAAAAAAAAAAAACTATCTTCTTCCTCCACCCCGCCCCCACTTTCCTCACCCATCCTCCAAATCCAGAAAATAGAACGTCCACCGCCACCGTAAAAGAATTTCTCGAAGGTCTCGAAGGATTCAGAAAAATTCCAGTGTAAATGGAACACAACCCCCAATTTTGGCTGCCTCATTCATACCGAACATCTTCTCTTTCTTCACACTCTCGAAACCACCATCTACTCCGCCCAAAGCTTTGTCGTTCCACCTCTCCCTCTCCTCTTCCACCACCACCAATGAAAGCGAATGCAAGCCCCAATAGTCTACTCCCCAATTCAAGAATGCAAGTGCCGTCGCTTATTCAAGAATAAGGAGGACGAGAAGAATCGAAAATTTCACGAGGCTGCCAATTTTTAGTCTAATTTTCTTTGTTTTTCTATTTTTTGCATTCTTTTTACATGATCATCAGCCCATTTTCACCCAATCACGATTTCTCCTGTTTTGATTCAATGCTTTCTAATTTAAACAAGCCCTGTTTCGAATCCGATTCTTCATCGAGAAATAAATCCTTGATCCCAAATTTGAATACAGATTGCAGCGTATGGAATAGAGCTTGTTCTCAGGAGAATTTGAAAATTTTGAAGAACCCAGAAGCAACGGAGTTGATGACGGATGAAGAAGAACAATCATTGGGTACAACTATAATGTATGAATCTTTGTATGTGGGTACTTATTGGGAGATATGGGTTCAACAAATACCGAATTTACAACACATATCGGATATGCAACTTACCGAATATGTAACTAACATACCGTATATACAACTATATGTAGTTTATCATGTAGACCATAACTTATCGAATAATAACTAAGATATAGTAGATTAAATAATTTGCTAATCACAACAAACAAAATAAGTTATATAAATCACGATAAAATATAATAAATAATCTAAATAGTAGAGAATAAAAATTTAATTGAACTTTAAAAACTGAGGCCTGTGTGATCACAGTTTCCTTAAAACAGATTCGCTCCTTCACCATAGGTGGTTGAGATTTAATTTGAGCGTCTGTTTCTCAAAATACAACGGTAAACTAGTAGAATCCGAACACTGTAGATTCTATTTCGCAGACAGACAGATGACAATTTCGTATCTGAACAATATCACCACCAAGAGTTAGTATCTGAACAATATCACCACCAAGACTTTGACAGACAGATGACAATTTCGCATGCAGACAGAGATTTTTCGTGTTTTGGAACTGTAATGCAGATGTGTATTCTTCATGCCTGGAACAGTGGAAAAACGAGACTTCATATAGACTTAACCCAGTAATGACGAGTTAAATCCGTCTATTAATTCAATGTCAATAACCATTGGAGTTTCAACAGTTTCAAACATTAATGGCAATAATCATTTGAGTTTTAGCAATTTTAGAAATCAAAAGTCAGTTGTCGAAAGTAAAAAAATTGTCAAAACGTAGGCCCTCGTAAGGAGCCAATTTTTTGTCAATTCGGTCCGAAATTCGTGTACGCAGGTCACGCCAGCACATAAGTTCAAGGTCCGAAACCTATTTCGGTCCATGATTTGCACCCCCTTGCGCGCGCACGTGAAGAGAGCCTCTATACTACACATGATTACACACTTACAAAGTGTTGCCATATATAAAGTGGTTCTTGTTTTCATAAACTTCCTATGGGGGATAAACTCAAATTTAGTTTTCCCTCCAACATAAATCATATTCCAATGGTCCACTTTGAACTCTAATTTCTCATTCGCCCGAGCTTTATTTTTGGCAAGTAAATACATGATTTCGATATTCTCGCGGAGGAGAACATAAATCAATGTTGATCTTTCAAAATAAGCAAACAAATTCCACTCAAAATTTATGTCAAAGTCAGCCATTCACCTCATTTTTTTCCAACGCTTATATGGGTGATAATCATCAGAGGGTTTTGTGGGATGAAGAAGATGACAAGGAAAATGGTGGATATTCGTTTTGGGGATGGGTGAGGGTATAGGGGTGGGGTGGGGTGAGTGAGTGAGTGAGAGGAGGATGAAGAAGAAGATAGTTTTTCTTTTCTTCTCTCTCTCTATTTTACTTTAAATTTAATTTATATGGGATTGACTTAAATACCCTTACTTAAGATGATCAAAATATTCAATTTTTACATTTTTCAGTTCAAATAACGGTGTACTTATTAAAGGTTAAGACACTTTTGTTGGCACAAATTGAAGATTATGGTAAAATTTGCAAAAATCGAAAATATTAGAGATTGTTGCTGTGATTTATCCTTTTTACAATATTATATTACATGTTCTATACTAGAGTTAATTTGTTGCCATGAATATATTACTTTTGTATGAAGAAAACATGAAACTATGTAGGTCACTAACTAGTTAGGACATGTGGGTGAATTATTATAGTATACATGATCTGCATAATTAACTAATTTTAAACTGAGGTCGATTAATCAATAGTTTGATAGTTCGTAAAATAGTTAGAACCAATACAAATAAACTGTTTAAATATTAATTAATTAATTGTTAATTACATAGGTTTTAAACCTTCAAACCATATTTACATTTATGACTAGATTCTATCATGAATGCCATTTAAACCTTAATAAATATTCACGATGTCATAGTATTCCAAAAAATTAGGTTGTTAAATCATAAATGTGTTGTTACCTCTAATAAATGAATTGGTGTTTTGTTCGATTTTGACATGCACCAAACTGATAGTTAGCAACGACTTGATGAAAAGAATTTACAAGAGAATTTCTCAAATAGAATAATGTTATTTATCATTATGATAATGTAATATCGGTAATGTGATAGTGTATGTGGATAGTGAGATTGGACAGATCAATTTATATTAGAGAAATGGAGAGGAGAGAGAAAAATGTGAGAGATAATGGGTTGACACATTATCGATGTTCCATCATCATACTGATAAATAGCATTATTCCCTCAAATATGTTATTGTATTACACTCTCGCTAGTCTTCACTTGGCATGATAACTAAGAATTTTTTGCATAGTAGGGAAAAAGTACAAAACAAAAACATGTAACACAAACTTATGCAGACACTCGGTTATACTCATTATCTAAAAATCTTGTTCCATGAGAAACATGTAGAAGTGCGACAAGTTGATTAAAAAAATGTTATGAACACATTATAGCATTACAAAAGTAAAGTAAAATCTTATTGATTATTCAAGTATATTCTAGTTTTGTCACTCAGATGTACTATCCAAAACTTAAAAAGATTTAGGAATTGAAATAACAATTCAAAACCAAGAAATAAAAGGACGAAAGTCGTATGGATTTACAAAAAATTGGTTGATGGAAACGAAATTCTCATGCTCGAAACTTCGGTCATGACATTTTTGTCTACCATATTCATGTGAAAATATAAAGTTGAGATTTGCCGTTCAAAATTGACTGTCCAACTTGCTGTCCATTCAATAATTCATTGACACATAATTTTATATCTATTTTTAAGTACAAGTGACAGTGAGAGAAAAATTGAACATAGCAATTTAAAATGACGTATCAATGAATCATTGATGGACAACAAGTTAGACAACCAATTTTAAATAGCAGATCTCAATCCGAAAACATAGACCAAACCTTTTTGTTGCCATAACATATGGGATTATAATGGCCCTACTAGAAAATGGACAAAATGAGAAGCCAGCACCATGCCGACATAGATATCGATTAATGACAGCCCAACAAAAAAGAATACCAAAAAGGGGAATGAAAAGCACCCAATATAGTTAATAAATGACCCCTATTTTGTCATATGTATTAAGTGCTTAATTAAACAAAAATAGCATGGGCACAAATGAATTTTCAATTATAAATGACATATTATAAACAATAATTGAAATTTTATATAAGATGTGTAGTTAAATAAAAAAAAAGTTGAAATTTTAGTTTTATTTCGACATTTATTTAACGTAACGGAGCTCTAATAGGGATTCCCTTTCTTTTATGCAATAGCCTCTTTCGTCTAAATAATGTATTACCAATCCAGGCTTGAATTACTTCGGAAGAATCATTTTCACTAGAAAGCTCGTCAAATTTGGTGAAAGTCTCCTGGCTTTGCTGTTCAATTATTGTATCTAACGACACCTGCAAGCCAAAATTTGAACCGTAAGCGGTTTTGGACACGGGAGAATTGTACTACCCAATATGCTCGTAAGTCGAGAAAATTACTTTGCAGGCAATGGAGCAAAAGCGATTGGGAAAGTCTTGTATGTGCCTCCCACATGCTTCACACGATGCCCCAGCTTTCGGTTTTGAGGATTTTGCAAATCCTTTGAATTGTGGGCGAGGATTCAAATGTACTGCTTTTTCACCATTAATTTTGTACGTCTGCATGTGTGTATATATATAACCAAGTTCATTAATTAAATTGTTAATACACAAAATTAACTACTAATCATAACAAGAAAATGGATAAAAGGACCAGTAATTGAGATTATTAATGATGGATTACCAAATCAATTCAGATAGATAATAACCATAAGAAACAGCACTCAATCTAGAGATTAATCTATAATCATCAATTAAATTATCATCAAAACTAATAATAATAATAGTGAAACTGTTAATAAATACGAACTTGAATTTGAGAAGAATCGAGATATTTCTGAATATCTTGGAGGCGAACAACATCGTGATATACATATTTGCAGATTTGAAGGCGGCGATGAAGGTTGCAGTGAGTTGAAGAAGTTATACAGTGCTTGCAGAAGCAAAGATTACAATCGATACAGAACATATTCTTCCTCAGCTCTCGATGATCAATACACGAATCGAAGAATTTGCTGTGCAGCAAACTGCTCAACCACTCTGGTTTTCGTTTCTTCAATCCAACCTACCAAGCAGAAAAACTCAGAATCTAATTCATAATGAATATTTATAATTGAAATTGAAATTCAAAACTCAAAATCGTTAATTCCTTGCTAAAAAACACTGGATTGAAACGAGTAAATTTAAACAATAACATTCCAACAAGTAAAATGAAATTCACAGAAAAAATCTATTCAAATTAGCTTAATTCCTTCCCAGAAACACAGAACCGAAACGAATAATTTGATACTAACCATGTTTGTAATAGAATTGAAATAGAGAGAATGCAAGAAAAAGTGGAGAAATTGAAAGTGAAATAGAAATGGGAAGAGAGATCTTCTAAAATAGTTGAAAGAATAAATCCTACTAAAATGTTCATGCTCGTAATAATGGAAAGTCGTTTACTATTGGTGGAAAAAAGAAGCGACGATGGCCGTTTGATCGACCCACCAGGGTGCATTGGATGGTCGAAATGTGGTCTAATTCCGTAATCTGGGCCGTTCCTTCTGGAGTCATACGACACCGTTTAATCTTTTTCCTCAACTTTATTAGTAGCTTTTTCATTTGTTATGGAAAAAAAGCCAATCAATTTGGTGTATTGACATTTGGAATTAAAATCTAGAAATTTGTGAGCACAAAATCAATCTTGTTATATGATAGATTGTAAGACATGAGAATCTTGATCAAATAAAATTTGAAGACATTCAAACATCAGCAATGTTGACAAATTAAAGTGAAATTTGAGTCAAATTGCTTGACATTGGGTGTGTTGTTGCGCTGTCAATATTTACGCTTTTTGTTGTTTGCTCAAATGTGTTCGCATGTGAATGACTCGTTCTTTGAACGTACAAATTCTTCCTTTGGCACATGATTTTTTTTTTTTTTTGATACCCAGGTATCCCAGCTTTACACCAGACTATTTCCTGGACCGCCCATCATCGATGCCTCAACTCTGGGCGGAGGTAAATCGCGAGATATGCCCAATCAAACCAGTGTCCATGCACGCTTTATACTCCTGGCCCCAAGGGAACCCTCCTACAACCGATTTTTACAACACC
>CAIGRT010002115.1:0-13661 GCA_903798405.1 Fraxinus platypoda
ATTCAAATCACAACTCACAAGTGTATAATAATTTAAAAAATAACAAATAAAAGAAAGAATAATTAAAAAAATGTCTTGAATGAGAATCTAAGACTTATCAAGAGAGAAGAAAGAAAAAGGTGATTCGAGTAGAAATTAGCCAACTAACAAACAAAAGGCGACTAGCGATTTGCGATTGGGAATCGCATTTTGTTCAGCAGTGGCAGATAAGCGTCAAATGTTTGAGAAATGAGAGTTTAGGTTAGGGCTTCTGAAGTTGTGGTCGTGATTTGTTGTCGTAGTTTTGTTGTATTATGATTTTGATTGTTGAAAATAAATGTTTTTTTTTTCATATGATTTGAGATTAATTTTAGTTTAGATTAGATATCGGGTCACAAAGTGTGTTGTGGACTTATAAAACCATCGGCCAATAATGATTAACTGAATTTATTTTATATGATTATTTTAATGGATTGGTTGTAATTTGTATTGCTAAATTAGTATTTTTTTTTAAAAAAAATGAAAACTTTAAAATTTATAAGTTAATAAAATTAATTTTTTAATTAAAAAATTAAAAAACAGTTCGGTTCGGTTCGATTTTATACGATTTTTGAAAATTAAAACATAAACTAAATCATTTTGAAACGGTTTGATTCGGTTTGAGGGGAAAAATCGGGGTCCATGTGGACCCGAACCAATGGTCTCAAACTAACGATTTCAGTTTGATTTGCGATTTTGCAGTTTTTTTGTGCAGCCTACTTTAGGCAATCCTTTTTATTAGGTAAAGTCATAATTTTCTCTGGGATCTGATGTATAGAATTATTTCTTAGATTATGCAATTGCCTTTTAGATTACAGCAATAAAAATAAAATTACTAGAATGAAATTTAACTATAAAATCATGCACCAATCCATTGTTCTATTTAAAAATGGCTTTCCTCAACCTTTGTTTTCCCCTATTTTTCTTGTTATTGATCATACTCCCACCTTTTGCTTATTCAGCCACACCAAGTGAACTTATACTTCCGATCAAGATAAAAATAGACAATCAGATGATGGCACCGTTAACTGCCCATTGCCGGGTTGTCGGCTTGGGAATCATCACAGAGATCGGCACGCGGACTCTAAAACCTAAAAGCACTTGGGATTTTATAGACAATTTTAATCTTGATAGAAGAAGTGGTCGTGCCGAGTGTGACATGAGTGCAGGAAATAAGAAAGGGCATTTTAATGTGTTTAATTTCTTTAGAGATTTTGATCGTTGTGTATTTAATGTTTCAGGGTGCAATTGGAGTGTAAGATCAGAGGGGTTGTATTTGTTTTATAAAGGCAAGTACAACTTAATTTATCCTTGGTAATAGTGAAATTTGGCCTTGTTTTACATCTCAATAAGCTAGCATAATAAAAAAAATTTACCTTTACTTTGGTTTTTCCAAACACTCTTACTTCAGTTCTTTCATACGAGCATATATAAAATCGTATTGGGTTCAGAACAACTTACAATTTCTACTATGCAAGCAGCTAATATCAACTGTAGCCATTTTTTCTATCTACATAGGTATAAGCAAATATACAAAAAAATCTTCAATTTTTCTCGGTTGTAAATTGATATTGCTGACGAGAAATAACGTGTAATTAGCAAACTTTTCACAATGTTCAGCAAGGAAATGGCCTTCATGCTGCTTCAAAAACAAGAAAAACAAAAGAAAAGTATAATTGTTAGGTCCACTCACAACAAAAGAGCACAATTCGTGGTTTCAGAAGTTCCAAAAAATAATTTAGATATAGTGAAATGTCACAAAGTGATGTTAGACCGAGCTGCCAGAGGTTTGTTTTTTCTCTCGTCTTTTTTTTTTTTTTGTTGGGGCGATAAATAAAATAGGGGGAAGTGAAAACACAAAGACAACAAACATCATCACACGGATGAAATTAATATAGGTATGAAACAAAACCAGAGCTGATTCCGCGTGATTGAAAGATGATGATGTAAAGAGATAAGCAATGATAAAAAGAATTTGTGCGTATATTTATATATCTCCATAAAAATTGCTATCTCAGATTGTCGTCTGAACCCACAGCATCATCATGCAGCAATTGAGTTAGAATAATTTGCATACAACATATTGGTTGAGAATCTGTTGGGGCTAAAATTTTGTGAAGTTGATGCTGTGCTTTGAGCTTGCTTACCTACAAATAATACAGTGTGTAGTTTGAACTATAGAAGAGGAGATATGGGCATTATTATTCCTTGACAGAGTGATCTACTCCTATCACTTGACTAAAAATTATTTGTTGTTTTGGGAGGGGAAGGGGGATGCTTGCCAAGCTTTGGCCTACCTCCCCTGCCTTAGTGCAGCTTTGGAGGTCACCTTCAAGCACTAAGCGAGTAACAATCTAAGGTTTGTAGGGCACCTAGTGGCAGGATTTATGCTTCTTGAAGAAGTGTCCCTAATGTAGATTGGGAGAAATAAACAGGAAAGAAATTGGAGGGGAATTTCAATAAATATCCTATACCAAATAATCGATTTAATAGTTTCACATTTGAAATACCTTACTCCTATCTATACTTAAAAATTCTAGTAAAATGTAAATTAAGGAGTAACACTAAACTGAATGAAATATCAAGGCAACTCCCAAGTATCTAGGTTATAGTAACCTTGCCACATGAGGTCTATTAGCTTCAAGCATGCCATTGTAGGGCAATGCCAGATAAAAGCTGAAAGGAAAATTGCATGGTAGGGCACATCAATGACCCTCAGTGCTTGAGAATACAAGTGCTAGCTTGCCACTGGATATAGTGGACCCCAAGTTAAGGAAATGAATTGCACACAAGTTGGCTAGTCGTGGGCAGTCAATGAAATAGCAGTTGGATCCAAAACAAACATGGTCACTTTGAACAAGCAAATATCCTAGTACCAAATTCAACAGAGGGAGGCACTCAAGAGTTCGTGCTAGTAAGCTTTGGTGTTCATTGTAGAATAAGTCATTGATATGACTCCATATGATGAAACTGGCCTTAGTTTAGGAGTCGAGAGGTTTGATAGTGATGCAGTCTAACGCATAGGTTCAAGCTTGATTCAATTTAGTATTTTATTTAGTTAATTATGTTATTCATTCATGATTTAACTACGGCTTATGTTATAGTTGTAAGACTTTAGGGACTATTGGTGAAATGTTTTATTAGTTTTGGTAACTAGCCTGTCAAGTTTCGGCTCCAAGAGCAAGTTTTAATTTGGTTTTGAATTGATTAAAATGTAACATAATTGTAAGAGTTTTTTCTCCAATTTTGATCTAAATCGCCAGCCGAAAGAACCAACGATTTGTCGATCTTATGTTCTTCAATTCTTACGCTTGCCCAAAAGTCTAGCCATGACAGACCCATAGGTTTGATTCAACAAAGCTTTTGATCATCGAACAATTTAATTCACATACAAGTATGACCAGTTCTCATTTTTGTAGGAAGTTAAAGATATTGAAAAACCAGTAATTATCATTATCCGATGCAAACAAGATGTATCAGGAAATGGAAGAATGAGAGTTAAAGCTCATACCTTCCTAGAGCACATTGTCTTCTGGAACCACAAACTTTTGACTTAGTCAGCTGCTGCTAAGACGTCATCGACCAATTTCAGCATACATTGTACAGCCACCTAGCCACTATTAGCCAGGCTAACTAAGTCTGCAATCGCATCTTCAAGCCTAGAAAAATGAGTCAAAAATGTTTTATGTACTTCAGTAGAGTCAACTTGATTATGTTGCCACTGGGAAAGAACATCACCCATAACCTTCAAGCCACTCTGCAGTAATTCTACTCCCTTGCTGATTCCATCAGGAAATTTTCTTTTCCTACTGAAATGTTTCTCATCGTCGATCTCCATCATATCACATGCTATAGACTCTGGATTGATCTTTGCACTGATTTGAACAATTTCTTTTAACATTTGACCTTCTTTAACAAGCATCTCTAACTGATGGAATCTTGGTTTCACAATTTCTTTCTCAAGAAATGCTTTTAACTCAGACATAAATCTTTCTTCATCAGCTTCATTTCCAGATTCCAAGTCAAAAGACAGAGCAGCATCTTGTGGCACAAATCTCCACAGCTGATTACAAGAAGTGTGAGCAGCAAAATATCCAAATGCTGAGATCGCCAGGTGAACAAATGCCCAGTGCCGCTCCTTTAGTAACATGTGATACAACTCCCAAGCAGCTGAACTCCGAGCACAATTATCACTATCTGCCAGCTCCATATGACCAAGACCGCCCATGAAATGAGCTAGGTTAGGTTTGCACAAAAATAGTTGACCATCTGATTCTTCTGGCCTCGTGATGAAGAGCTTCTGAAGCTCCAAAATAATTCCTTCCATATCATCAGATGAGTACAAATGTTTCATGTGAGAAAAAATGCCTAACAATTCACCTAGAAGCTTGCAGTAATGATCTTTAATTTGGTCGTCTGTGGAGTTTTTGTACTTGTGAATCATAGGAACTAGGTACTTCAGAGTTTTCATGTCAGTATCAGATAGGCTGACCTGGCTATACATGTATGAAAAAGAATTAACAAATACTTAAAATAAAACTAAAAGGGGTAAAACATAAATGTATAAAAGAATGTATTTGAAGAATCATGAAAGGATGTGAGATGTAATAATGAATGTTTTGTGCATAAACATTGGTGTTATATACTCAATTTATTCATGACAGCAAGATCCAATAGATTTAAACTCGAAGTACTATAGTATCATATACTTACAGAGACTGCAAAGCAGCAGACAGAGCAAAAACTGGAGCACCATAAATGCCAGAAACACATGGTTCAGATGACTTCTCTTCCATGCTCTCTATAAAGTCAAAAAATTCAGTTATAATTCTTTGTTTTGCAGTACTTCTTGTCTTTTCTGGAAGAAGATGTAAAGGGAAACCTTCCATTATTAGTGCTGTATACACACTTGATGAACACTGAGATTTGTCGTTCCCAACAACAGAAGTGTAAACTCGATCAACCATCAATTCTGTCCCGTAATTTAGAAATATGGAGATCAATCTTGCAATTTTTCGCAGATGACTACTAGGAAATAATACTGATTCTGGAGCAGCTGTATGCCTCAATAGTGAGAAAAGTTTATCAATAATGTCATTCATCATGTCTGGCTCAGCATGGCGCAACATGAAACACCAAAGTTCAGTAATAATTTCCCTACAGAGAAAGTGAGGATGGAAGAGATTTTCGAGAAGGAATGACTCTACTTCACCCCAAACCAGACTCGAAGAGGTTACTATCATGAATGTCTTCAACGCATGAAGTACAGAACAGAACATAGGCTGGTAACCAAGTTCCTTGTTTTGGCCAAAACTATTTACAGTAGGAGTTTGCAAGACAAGAATTGAAGAATATACATCTTCGTCTATGAGTATATCCAAAAGCCATCCTAGCTTTCTGGCAAGTCCAAATCTGACATCATCTTCTAGATCAGGAGCACTTTTCAAAAGATGAAGAAATAAAGCAACACGACCAAGGTCCAATACTTTTGCTCGGTTCATAGCATTGGAATTTACAGAAAATATTGCATGTAATGAATTGTTTCCATTGTAATTATTTGTAACGTTATCAACAGATCCCAATTCACTGTCATTACTGAACAACCAGTCCAATATCTGGAACTTTTGCTCTTCTTTCACCTGACCTGAATTTAGTAGACCATTGAGTAAATGTAGGGATGTTGGCTCCAGAATTTCTGCCAACACTTCACTTGCAGATTTCAAAGATTCTACCTTACTCAGCGAAATTCTAAAGGTCAATATCATAATGACACTGTGTGTTATATTTTTGTATAGAGAAAGTGCTTCACATTGGTATTGAGAAATAATTCTTACAGCGTTAATAAGATAAAATTTCACAGGAAGATAAATCCTTTTAGCTTCAGACACAGAGACATTTTCATTTATTGAAGCTGACCAAGTCCCAGCTGCACATCTTAAAGATTCGTTGGCCAGTGAAATTAGGGACATAATAACACCTGCTATGTTCACCTTTACTGCCAAAGCGCCCTTCCCGAGCTGAAGCAATGTAACTACACCTTTCCATGACATATTTAATAGACTCACAAGACTGCCACCGTTGTCAGCTGCAAGGACACCCAATTCACACAACTTTTCTACTGTACATTTGATCACATTGATGACAGGATCTGCATTTTCAGCCTCCTTGCTCTCTGTAATGTTTTCAACTTCTTTAGCTTTTGAAAGGTAGATATCCCAATTTATACCATCCGAATATACCCTGCATAGTCGAGTCACAGCATCGAGCGCCACCTGTACTGCTTTCAATAACTCTGGAACTAAAGTGTGAATCTTCTGGATAGCAATTAAGAGAGCACACATCAACGAGAAATAGGGGAAGATTTTTTTCAGAAAAAAATATTAACGCTGAAAAGTGTATCCAGTTGCACTCATCAAGCCAGCAAAATAAGTCAACACAAAATAGTAACAAAAATCATTTTTACTAATTAACTGTTCTATCATGAAAACAATCCTTGACGTACAAACTTCAGTATCTCTATCATATTTACTGTAGCAGAGCAAGTACAAGTATTAGTAGATAACAAAAATGCCTTCCTTGTCAATAATAGGTTTGCTCGCGGCAGTTGTGGACTCTCGGAAGAATCGATGACAGCATCAAAGATACAACGCTTACGTCTGAGAATTCTTAATTGGCTAGCTGTAAATAGCCCCAGGACTATGGAACAAAGGACTATCCCTGTAGCAACAAAGGGTATCTAATTTGATTTTCTCAATAGAATTACTACTTCGATTAAGGCATGCCTGCTACTTGACAAAAGAGCAAGTTGCCAACGGACACCATTGGTGGTTTATCCACACAAATAATTAAATTGAGATCTGACATTGTGTCTTTAGATAATATATCTTATCTCGAAAAACCATATAACGAATAAATTTATACATAAATCAAATTTTGAAACAAATATCCAAAAGGAAACATGCAACTTATGAACTCAGATTAGGGACTTATGACAAAGATAGAATCAAAGCAAGCATTCTTTACCTTTATTTCTGATACTGTATCTTTTGTCAGATTTAACTGTTCTGAAATGAAATTCCCAAGGCTTAACATCACCTCTTTGTTACTCAATACAGGATATCTTGCAAAAGCTGAATAGCTAGCAGAAGAGTAGCTCAGCACATCCAAAAGCAACTGAAGTGAAGTTAAAAGATGTCAAAGAACACTTGATGCAATTACATTTGAATAGAGTTCAAGCAGGTAAAAAGATATTTCAGGAAGCAAGAATAAAGAGTAAAAACATAATCTGAAACAGATATTGCTAAAAGCGGTTTACAATGAAAGCCACCAATTAATTGGAAAAAAGAACCAAAAATAATCATACGATTTGTTAGTTGTTCTTTCATATGAAGATGGACCTCATTTTCTTGTTTGTTACAAGGAAAGTTGGAAGGCAAATGAAAAAAAGAAGGAAGATAGACATGTCTCAAACAAAGGACAAACCCATTCCATCTTTGGTGGTAATGGAACAGAGAAAAATGAAGAGAAGGGGGCAAGAGTAGAAATGCTTCAACTGCAAACATCTAACAAAATGAATTAGAAGCTTGTAATCCCTATCGAATCAACACTAAAGCAATCATATATGTTCAGGTCTGAAAAACTTTTGGAGAATATAAATAAAGCATTTATAATCAGAACGTGACGCAGACTTGCAAAGTAGCAACGGTATAATCTGAATAACCTCAATTTGATTTACATACACGATTGTCAGAATAATTCTAAAGAGAAAAAAAATGATAGCGTTGATGGAACTATCCAAAGAAAATTTCTATAGAAAGTCCCCGTTAGGTCAAGATTCTAAACAATATAACAAACATAGCCTTTATGCATTCCCATGGGAATTGTTTGCTTTCTAGCAAATCACAAGGTGTATAGTTTGCCTTCCTTGGTCTTTTTATGCAAGAAAGTTCACCTAAATCGCCAGTCAAGAGAACAATATATTGAATGAGTTGTGGTTCTATAAATACAATTACAGTCCAAAATTTTGTCATCCCAGCCATTTATAATATCAGACTTGTTTACCTGATAGAAAATGCTACTGTGTTCCTCTTCTTGAGAATCCTCTGTTGACATCAGTGTCATCTTCAGATGCTTTCTACACCAAATGTTTGCCTAAGAAAAAAATCCAGGATGAAAAGTATAGATCCACATTGAGGCAATAAAAACCAACATGTGCAGCAAAATATGTTTGCCTGAAAACAAAATATCTTCAGATGCATTCTACACAATATGTTTGCCTAAGAAAAGAAGCCAGGATGAAAACCACAGATTCTTATTGAGGAAATGGAAACACACCATGTGCAGAAAAATATATCTGATAATTGTAGTCTGGATATTAAACAGACAACAAAAACAAACTTACTTTCATTCCTAGACCAAGAAATTGTCCTAGGCATTCAGATATATCTGAATCTAAGTATTTTGCAGACACATGCAGAATAGTCTTGTTCAGGGTGCACTGGGATACATCCAGGCAAGTGAAGTCTTCCCAGAATATCTAGTTATTGTTAAGGCATATAACAAGCAGCAATCAGAAATAACTGGAGAAATGAGGCATATGCATAAAACTGTAATATCAAATATCAAGACAAATAAAACTTACTGATATGCCAGATATTCATTTTGCCTCAAACACAAGGCTAAAATTTTCAGTAAATTATATTGGGAGTAACGATCCTAGAACTCAACCAATAGCAAGAAATTTTGGCTCCACTTCATCTTCATTATCCGGTTTAGCTTTAGCTCATATTGATAAGACAAGAAAAGTATTATTTCAACACCAAAATACCATTATATTTTTCTAAAATGACCAATAAGATCAAGCGGTTATGATATCAGAACCCTCAAACTACAAAATCAGTTGAATGCAAAGACATGTCAGCCTTCACTAGAAAATAATGGCAACTTACTTTAACCCTTTGTATCACGTTACATCTAAGAACTCAACTTCTGAAATCTCAATATTATCTAACAATTTAAATTTTCAATCAACTTATCCCAGCAAGTCTCAGCTCTTATTGTTATGTTTCATAGCACAAGAAATAGCAATAAATTCGAATAACGAAATGTATAATAAGAGATACTCATAAACCTAGACGAAAGTGTGGAGCATCAATATGAGTTTATCATTTCGGATACTACTAAAGATTCAATGAGAAAATTCATTTCAGATTTCTCAGTTAAATCTAACTCCTCCAATTCCACAAGCAGTTGCACCCGATTTTCAACAACCTGCAAGAGGTACAAATTTTCAAATGCAACAGAACTCGGTGCTGAATTTAAATAGAAAAAGAAATGCAAAAAATAAAAATTGAGAAGCCGACATAAAATATATACACACTGCATTTTTTTTTATCAGATCCTACTTTTACTTAGATAAGCATAATAATCGATTTAATACAAAAAATAGAATAAATATCCTCATTTTACGCTTTTCGACAATGGAAAATGCAATGTGAGACAATGACATTCAAAACTTCAGAATCTTAATTTCACTTTTTTCCTTATAGGATAAATGAATATCAACAACGTTATAACAAGAAATTAAAAGTATAAAATAACCCTAAAGTTAAGCAACATTGTGCTTAAATAGCAGCCAAAAAAAAAATTTAATAAAACTAATTTACATAAAATTTAATTTAGAGCTACTGCGATGCTTACATCAGAAGATTTGATGGCTTCAAGTAAGCTCTGCAAATCTCTATCTGAGCTCGAGCCCTTCATTTTCTCAAAAAAATTGAGTGATGACTCTGTCTCTCTCTGTCTCTCTCTAATAGCTCTCTCTACTTTCCCGCCATTCAAATGGAGAGGCAAAATATCTGGATAAAAAGACTCTTTTGGTCACCAGATTTTAAAAATGTGTCAGTTGAGTCACCAAAGATTTTTTTTTGGAATAGATAGTCATCGAACTTAAAAATTATTTCAGTTAAGTCACTTTCTGGTCTTCACTTATCTTGTTCTTCATAATTATGTGGTTTTATAATTTTTCCATTTAACTAAGTTTAAGAAAATTTGAAGATATTTTCTCAATTATTCTCATCTACATAATCTTTACACTTCTCTCTGAAATCAAAAGTTGAATATAATAACCTAAGTGTCTTTATAGTAGGATAGAGTCTATTTGATATGACTTCATTATTGACATGGTGAAAGCTTATAGGAAAGAATAAGAGTCCATTTGATATGATTTTTGAAAAGTCAAAATGAGCTTTTGAAACAGATAGTTGCTTTTGGATCCATTTGGCTAATTTTATGAAAGTGCTTCTGATAGTTAGAAGAGTTTTTAAAGGAAGTTGATTCAATGTGATTTTCTCTAAATGCACTTTTGAAATAGAAAGTGCTTTTAAAAATAGTTTTCAAACAAAAATTGAGGTAGTTTCCTTCAAAAACTCTTCTACAAAAAGTAAAAGCCATGTCGAACGGGCCCTAAGAATCATACGTGAAACTCAAATTTGTTGATTAGTTTATGAATGTCAAGAAAGTGAGAGTAAAGTTAAAATTTCTCACTAATTTTTTATTATATGAAAAAATGAATGCTTCTAAGGTTTACAATCTTTATTTAAAGTAAGATAATAATAATGACGAAAATTTAAATAATAACAAAAATCTAAATAATGACGAAAATTAAAAGCCCTCAGGATCAATCCGTAACAAACAAAATTGAATTTCAAATTTATTTACCAAAACAAAATTATCAATAAAAGGAAAAAATGTCTTTTCGAAAGTCTAAATGATGGAATTTGTTTGAAAAAGATAGTACGTCGGGAAAACTATCGGTCCTTTTCCAACTCATCGGGGTCTTTCCACTTAAACTCTTCTTTTTGTACAGCATCAACTATCCATCTTAAACGTCTCGTTATCTTCTAATTACAACAAATATCCTCTCTTTCTTTCAATGTATGGAATTGATATTGAATTTTATTTATTTGTTTGTTTTTTTTTACTTTAGTGCTAGTATTTTCATTGATGAGATCTTCTTCGATTTATAATTAGAAGCTTATTCTTGAAGTTGGTAAAATTCGAGTATATAAGTATTTTTTTCATAATTGTTTTTTCAATAACAACGATAACTATTTTTTTCATTAAAAATAAAAAAGATCATATTGTTTATTGTTGACTTTTATTAGATGGGTGGGTCCAATAACGACTATATTTTTAATTATATGTTATAGTAACAAGATATTTTAAAAAAAAGGTTTAAAAAATGTTTTAATGGTTTATACTTTATAGCCCTTCTTAATCACTCTTTCCTTGATACATCCAAAATCTGTGGGTTTAATACACAGAAAATGACTTAAAGTCAGTTGAATTTTACTGCTTTTTATATTGAAAAACTGTGGACTGTTCCTAAAACATGGGTATAACCGCTTCTAGTTTTCTACACCCATGTTTTTGTCCACACACAGATTTGGTTTTTCCCTAATCCCTCCCTATATGTACACAGAATCAAGATTTTCACTCTCACAAATAAACAGAAAAATTCCCATAAAAGTTCTTGATTTTACTCAGTTTTGATCTATCTATATCTGTATCTGTACATCAAAAAGCATGAGTGCAGCAAGAAAAGCATGGATTGTGGCAGCAAGCATTGGAGCAGTTGAAGCACTGAAAGATCAAGGAGTCTGCAGATGGAATTATCCTTTAAGATTACTGCATAATCATGCCAAGAACAATCTCAAATCCTATTACCAGACTCAAATTCTACCTCCAACTGCAAGATTTTCTCCTTCTTCTCCTTCTTCTCCTCCTCCTCCTCCTCCTTCTTCTGCTGCTGCTGCTGCTATTAGGAAGATGAAGAGAAGTGAAAAATCTATGGATAAAGTGATGGATTTGAGCTGTTGGGGTCCCAGTACTGTTGGATTCTAAGAATTATTAGGTTCCAGTTTATGCATATGATGGCTGATGACAGAATTGCAAATTTTGAGATGTATATTTTCTTAATTTTATGGGTTTCTTTTTGTTTTAACATATAATTATTGATTACTTTTGAAACAATAAGCTTTACAACAATTATTGATCCTTCCTCTCCAAACAAAAATATACGTTGGCAAAAATATATTTGGGCCGTTTGATTTTCATTATTGTAGAATGAGAATGAAAAATATAGTCGTTATTGGATCCCAAATAAGAGATAGAAATTCAAAATTGATGGTTTGATGTGATGAATAACAATCATATTTTTCATTTTTATGGATGAAAAATGATAAACAAACGGAGGCTTACTAGTAACGTCGATAGTTTTCGTCTAGAAATTCGTTAAAAAGTTATTTTATAATATTTTTTATTTAAATTGACAAATAAACAAGATCTTTCATACTTTTTTAGAAATCTGTTAAATTTGCTTATTTTTAAGCTTAGCTAAACATGCCACTGAAAGATGCTTTAAATTTTCGTGCACCGATTTCGAGGTCGGGGTTTTAGAGGGTTTGTGAGCGACTACTCTAAGAGGTAAGTGATAAGTGTATTTTCTACACTTATTTGGGGCTTAAAACTATATAATTTTATTGTTGGCAAAATATGACCTAAATTGTGTCACATTATATCTTGCAGGTAAAACTCGATGTTTGATGAATAATTGCAGAAAAGAAGCAAAATGTAGCGAAAAATGGCGAAATCCAAAATTTGAGGATTAAATTGCAAATACTCAATAGTTGATTCGGACATTGAGAATTAAATTGCAAATACTCAATGGTTGATTCGGACCTCAAGAAGATACTTTGAAAATTGTTAGGAGACAATTGGATGGAATTAGAATTCAAAAAGGAATGGAATATGATCAAAATATTATCAAAGTCAATTTCCAATCGCACAAGATATATTCCAGTTTTTTAGTCAAAAATTGAGACCCCTCTTTGGCATAGTAAATATTCGAATTGGAAAAACTCTATTTCGAGTAACATTGTAGCCCTTTGAGTAATATTTCCAACGCATTTTGAATCGTCTCAATCGGATATCAGGAGAGAAAGTTATAACTAAAATACAGACTGTTATGCAGAGACAAAAAATCTCTAATTATTCTTCACTTGTATTAACTAAACATAAAACATACTTCATTTTATGAACACAACAACCTATAAATTGAAATTGACATAAATTCAGAAAGCATTTATCTCACCCAAAAGTCACTGTTATAATACAGAATGATTCCCTTATTGGACAAAAAAAATTATACTTCATAAAAGCTAGCAGTTAATATGGATGACTAAAACTCTTAATTGTACCNCATAAAAGCTAGCAGTTAATATGGATGACTAAAACTCTTAATTGTACCATTGAAATTAGCAATAAGAAGTATCAGAAGATATAGTAGCACTATAAATGTCCCAAAATCATGAAGCGTAGTAAAAAAAAAACCATTAGAAATATTGCTGGTCAAATAATTATGTAACTCTTTTATATACGTCGGATTGCCCAATTGAAATTCATATATATCACATAAATTTATTTACAAAACTTCTCAAATAAATAAACAACATCAGAGTTCTACAAAATAAAAAAACAACTACAACGTACAAGCCCTTCAAAATCCCATATTCCGATTATTTATAGTTGCAAACTCATGGACGACCAAACCAAAAGACCATGGATAATTTTGCCTTGATAAT
>CAIGRT010002121.1:0-31927 GCA_903798405.1 Fraxinus platypoda
TTAAAATAATATTAAAAGTACGAAACGCATTATGACGCCTTTTCTCCGCATTGACACGCTTAAACTTGTGATTCTTGATTCTCGACCTTGACGCATCGCAACGCATTACGCATTTTAGAACACTGATTTATATAGATTATTTATATCTGTTTGTTTGCTAACAGCGGTCCCTGCCTGAAGGTTTACTGGATTGTTCCTGTGTAAACAAAATTAATTGGGTGGAAATGAATGCAACTATTTATTTTTTGGTACTGCACTATATAATTGGTCAGATTAAAAGCCGTTTCTCGCTATTGTTAATTGCTAGTAAGTCTGCTGTTTTAGGTCTTTAGCATTTTAAATTGTTCTAGGAATTTTGTAAGTTGGATTGATGGTTAGCAAGCCCTTGTTTGAGCCACATTATTTTTCTCATTCTCATTCTTCTACTCATTTTCAACCACACATTCTTTAATAAAATAATATTTTCCATCACATAAATAACTTTTCCTTCTTTTTCAACCACACATTCTCCATCAATCTACTATTTCAAGATACATTCTTTCCAATACAACGAAAACAGAAACTTACGAGAAATATTGTATACCTTGATCGACTAAGCACCAAATTCATTATATATTCAAACATAGGATAATCGGATTGTATGCTTAGCCCTTGTTTGACCCACATTATTTTTTTCATTCTCATTCTTCTACTCATTTTCAACCACACATTCTTCAATAAAATAATATTTTCCATCACATAAATAACTTTTCCTTCTTTTTCAACCACATATTCCCCATCACATCACTTCAAAAAAATGCATTCTCTCATTTTAATATGCACCAAACACACTCCAAAACTGTAATAAGATTTTCCATGCATGAAAAGGCTTTATCTATACTAACAGCGAAGGTTTGACTGAAAATCTTAGTTTTCAGCTAAAATCCTGATTCTACAATCTTTTATGGTAGTGTTTTGTAAACTTTTGTCGGTTCAGAGTTCCATTGTGTTAAAACAAACATATAAATGCAGCAGTAATAGCATTGAAAAATATTGAAAACTTTGTTCTGAAGGTCTGTTCACTTGTTGCAATTCTCTGCTATCTAATTAGTTGTATGCTGTCTCTTTTCATTTAACTTTACAAGAACATTGTACAAGTGAAATATTAGAATATCTGCGATATTGAGAACTTAATTGTTGACCATTTATGATTCCTGGTTAAACTCAATTGACATTATAAACAATTAAAGTATGATAATTGAACTATGGTCATTTCAAGTTCAAAATTTTGAGAAATTAGAAAATGACATTGATGTGCTATACTTCTGATCAGTATAGTAATTTTAGCAGCTTAGTTCTTTAAATTGAAGTCTACGTTAGTTAGATGTAACTGCACTCCAATCATAAAATAAATGCCTCCCTCCAAACAGTCACAGTATAACAGATGACATTCATGGTTGAACTATCCAAGAATAAGTGATGCAAGAGGAATATAGTATTTGATCATATTGGAACTAGGCCGCATGTATTATAGCTTTTACTGGGTTCAATGCCAGTAAATTCTCAGACTTGCTGCAATTTTTTTTTATTTATTTATTTTCTGACGTGCTGTAATTTTTATTTATTTATTTATTTTCTGAATAGGAGGTGCTATAGATTATGTGGTGGAATAGTTAATTTATGTGAACTTGAATGCTCTATTTTAATCCAGAAGCATAATTCTGTTCTTATACAGCCACTTAATTAGTTCATCTATAAATCTTGTGTGTAAATTTTTACTTGTACTTCTAATCCCTTCCCCACTCATGAAGATACTATTTAGTAGTTAACACGAGGGAATTGTCAAATATAGGGTATTGATTGACTGAATTATTTTTTATGAAATTATGCTGTACCCTTTTAGGTTCTTAATGCTTGGTATGTTTAAGTTTCTTGGATTTATCATAAAAAAAAGGGTCCTCCATGTTGTATATGTTTAATGTAATGTGAAATCATATCAAAGCATGTTATTATTTGCCCCAAAACTATGGATTTTCTGGTTCCTTTTGATTTTTTCCCTCAAAATCCCAATAATTCATCTCCAGTTCGGTTGCCTTTTTCTCTTAGGGTAATTAATCCAGTGGTTGTGTCCCCTACTATTGCTGCTGTTGGACTTTCTTTCTATAGCTATGGTTTCTCACGCCTTGGTGCCTGCGTTGAAATTGGTGCAATGCAGATACTATTGGTGGTTATTTTTTCTCTTGTAAGTTGTCCTTTCCATCTCTTAGCACTTTTATTAACTTGTTTTGATCTCTATCGATTAGAGTGGCCGCTTTGTGACTCCTAGAAATGGGGGGGCACTGAAATGGTTTTTGTTACTTAGATTATTATACTTTTTTTGTAAATATATACTCTTGAGTCTTTTGTGTCACCTGACAAATTTTTGCAGTACCTTCGCAAAGTATCAGTTTTGGATCATCGTGTATTTCTAATTTATGCAGTAAGTTCATATTCTCTTCCTGGATTCTGCTGCTTGCTATAAATTTTGTGTATTCAGTTTACTTGTACAAACACAGGTCCCACTAGGTCTTGCCATTACATGGGGTACAGCCTTCCTTCTGACTGAAGCTGGAGTATATAACTATAAAGGTTGTGATGTGAATGTGCCTTCCTCGAATATAATATCTGACCACTGCAGAAATCATGTTTCGAGGATGAAATACTGTCGAGTTGATACTTCTGATGCATTGAGATCGTCTCCGTGGTTTAGATTTCCTTACCCTCTACAATGGGGTATGCCTGTCTTTCACTGGAAGATGGCCCTTGTGATGTGTGTGGTGTCTATAATTTCATCAGTAGATTCAGTGAGTCCTTAATTCTCTTGTTAGTTTAGATTGCTATTGGATATCTTGTGTTTTAATTTGTGCTTCTATTTGACTATCCGTTTCTATTCACTACTTAGTCTCCATTCATTTTGGAGCCACTTTAAGCTTATCTGTGATATTCAACAACACTGTACTTCAGAAAAATAATTGATGAAGAACAAGAGAGAGACAGAATGGAGAGTTGAAGTTGGGGGAGAGAGAAGAAAGAAAAGAAAAACAATTGGGAAAGGGAAATTGAATTGTTCATTCAGATCATAAAGTAGAATGCTCAATTGCATGGCACTATTGAAGACGAGATTTAAATGACCTACATGAGGCCCTTTCTTACTAAAGTTTTTTGATCAAGTGGTTGGACATGGTATCTGAGTAGGCAAATTCTGCCATCACTTGATTAATGAAATTGTTCACATATCAGGATTTGAGGGGAAAAATGAACCTTCCTACATGCAAGGGAGCACTGTTAAATTATTATTCTACGATGAAATAGATAGAATAACTACCAGATGTTAGGAAAATTAAAAGAAATAGAGTTTTAAGTTACTTCACATTTCTGTCCCATCGAAGTAAGACTCAATTTAAAACCTTTTTGAAACCTAGTTATCTAAAAAAGAAAAGGAATGGCCAACAAAATTTGTCTATTTTCTAATTCTATCTCTGAGTAGTATGTGCTTAATGAATGTACATTTACTCATCTTTGTATATGTAGGGGAGGATATACTTCCAGGAGCATCTACTAGCTTGTGGCTCACTGCATGTTACTTTTTTCATTATATTTGATAACATTGGTTTATCTATCTTATTTTGTTTTTAATATCAGATCTTATTTTTTAAAAATATCCTATGTGATGCTGTAGAAGCCGTGACTTAAAATTAATAAGCAAAACCACTTGGTATCTCTACGTCTAAAATAAGTGCGTATTTTTGGCTAGTCTTCCTTCCAATTTCCGTTGCAATCTCTGTCAGTTATGTTTTTGGAATGTTAGATTTCTTTCCTTTATGGTGTTCTTGTTTTACTAAGTAGCTATTCAATAATTTGTTCATTTTTCCTTCTCTCTCTCTCTCTCAAGCCCTGATATGTTTGTGAAACAATCGAAGCTAGTAATTAGTTTTATTTATTGCCCTTGCTAACCTTGATAAGCTTTTGAACCGTAAAAGTGTGAAAAACTACTAGTTAAACATTTCAACTGTTGCCTTGAACATGACATTTTGAGCATTTTATACGTATAGGTCATGTTATTTGCAATTATGGAATGACATTTTAGTGCATAATTCAAACCCTAAACCAGAACCTTCAAAAGACTATTATAGGAAAGTTTATTTTCTTTTTCCTTAAATTTATCGACAATAATGTTGATGAAATAGGGACTTGAAATTTACAGTAATTATTACATCCTAAAATTGTAGGATTGAGTGATGCTTGTTTCAGTTGAATGATTTATCTTTGTAATCTTCTTTGAACAAAACATTTTTACCTTATGGAGGAGGATATAAACTGTGCTAGGTGAACTCCAGCAGTCTGGGCGATAGGACTGGAAAAAATTATCATGGCCTGCCAAAGAAAATTATATAGAAAAATCTTTAGTATATTTATTGCATTATTTTTTCCTATAGTCTTGTATATATGTTAGATATGCTGTTTATTTCAGTTTTGTTAATTTCTAGGTTGGTTCATATCACGCATCATCATTATTGGTCGCATCCAGACCTCCAACACCGGGCATTGTAAGCCGAGGAATTGGTCTCGAAGGTTTTTCTAGTGTCTTGGCTGGTCTGTGGGGTACTGGAACTGGCTCCACAACTTTGACCGAGAATGTACATACAATTGCTGTTACTAAAATGGGAAGTAGAAGAGCAATTGAGTTGGGTGCATGCGTTTTAATTATCCTATCCTTTATAGGTATGCACTTGCAATTGAACTCGAATTATCTTAGCAATGGCATATAAATTAAATAGCTGGATCTTGCCATTGACGGAAAAAATCAAGTTGAGTTTTTCTTCAAAAAATATAATTATTTGTTAGGTGATGGCACTTAGGGAGCCTTTTACGTTTTCAATTTTAAGGGGTGCATAACCTTCTGTTTTGTAGGTAAAGTCGGGGGTTTTATTGCTTCAATACCTGAAGTCATGGTAGCAGCTCTCTTATGCTTTATGTGGGCAATGCTTGCAGCATTGGGGTTGTCAAATTTACGGTATAGTGAGGCTGGGAGTTCAAGGAACATTATAATTGTTGGCTTGTCTTTGTTCTTTTCCCTATCAATACCAGCTTATTTTCAGCAGTATGGTATCTCTCCGAACACAAACTTGTCCGTTCCGAGCTACTTCCAGCCGTATATTGTTGCTTCTCACGGTCCTATACGCACCAAATTCGGAGGGGTAAATATTTTCTTGCTTATTCACTAATAACCAACACAATCCTTTAGTAGTTTCCTAATATTTGTCTCTCTTGTGACAGCTAAATTATGTGCTGAATACATTGTTGTCCTTTAACATGGTGATTGCATTTGTAGTAGCTGTAATACTTGACAACACAGTTCCAGGCAGTCGACTGGAACGTGGTGTATATGTCTGGTCTGCACCCGAGGCAGCTAGAAGAGAACCTGCTGTATGCAAAGACTATGAATTGCCATACAGAGTTGGCAGAGTTTTCAAATGGGTAAAATGGGTCGGGATGTAAATGATTTTTCATCGTCTCTCTTGAAGTTCTTCCGATATCATCTAATGCTGTCATGAATGAATCTTGGATTCGTGCGTGCTTATGTCAGTGGGGATTTCGCAGGCGCACGGATCTTGTAGAGATGGGTTATTTTGTGTACATTGCAGATTAGGTACTTGTTTTCATTTCTCGTGTTGTAATGCTTAAATTGTAAAAACATGCATGTATATATTTTTTGAGTGGTCTTTTTTAAGTATTGAACTCACGTACATAAAGGAGTATATTCGCGAAAATGAAAATGAATAAATGGGTCTCGTCTATAATAGATTAAATTATTAGACGAGATCGTAGATTAAATTATTCTCTACAACATTATGATTTATCAAGGCACTGAAGAATTTCTGTCAAGATCAGGGCTAATAGTCATTTCCGTTGCTGGGAATTATCATCCAACTGTAACAAATAATTCATTTAAGAAATCACGCAAAATGGTAGCTTTGCTGCCATTGATGATGTCTCCTCTCTCTCTCTCCCACTTCTTCTCTGCCATTATTAAACTTTGAGCCATACCTTTTGCTACCGTGTCCGTGGGAGATTAGAGTATTTAATTTTGATGCATGCCAAAGGTGATACTTATCCGCCCACTAACTATTGGTGCAACGTACGTAATTGCCACTATCTTGGATAAAGGTTCAATCAATGATTTCAAAAGGCAAAATATTTCGACACATGTTACACCCATTTTGATAAGATTAAATAATCATATATTATTATGTAGTTACCCACTAGGAGGCTACGTGATAGCCATCAAAGCAAAAAGTCATGTAATGTTAGTACACATGCTTCTTCTAATACAATGCATCATCTCTCTCCAAGGCGATGAGCATCTGCTTCAATCCTTGCCTCAGCTAAGTTGTGTAGTACACTGCACAAAGTGATTGATGTAACAGCTCTGCAGTGACATCCAATCACTTCACAACTTCTAGCCTAATTTTCAAGTTTGCAAATCATAGGCCTGTGATGGTTGTGAATTAACATAGAACCTTGCTACAACTACAGCCCGGGTGACAGCCCTCACACATTCAGGGCGAGGCATGTCTTTCCATTTCTATTTAAGAATGAACCTTGTTACAACTACAATCTGGATGATAGTCCTCACACATTCAGGGAGGGGCCCGCAATTAAAATAATCACATTTCAGAGGCGGAGCCCACGTTGTTGTGAGTGTGCTGTGACCCGAGCTGTGAAGCTCGGGCTGTACAAGCAGCCTAATTCATTAACATAATTGAACATGATAAGCAAGCTGTAATGATGAGGCCATATGTACAACATCCAGAGGGGCCTCTTGTATGGCTCCCTCATATAAATACCCGGTTCTCTTTCATTCAAGGTAATTGGGGTTCATAGCAAGTGAAATCATAAACACGGCACCCAAATTTTCATCCACAGTTTCTTTCCCACATCCAAATATACTTCACCGTCTAACTTAAAGCATAAAAGTGCATGTGACCATTGTACACTTTGAAGCTATAGTCTGTACAATCTAATGTTGTCCAAGTGTGCAGGTAACATACACAAACATGAGAGAAGCTAAGATTTATTGACAGCTTGATCTCGCCAGTTTCTGAGGTCAACATATACTACACAAAGATATTGACCTCCATTTTTGCGCTCTCCAATTTGCATTCAGAAAAGGGGAATATACCACAAAGTTACTCCCCCAATAACAATTGCATTATGTGAGGAAATTGACCACAAAAAGGCTGGGAAAAAAATGTGTGTTGACCTCGAAAAGGGGGACAAAAAAGCACGAATAGCACTTGATAAAGTTGCCATTATATGGAAATTGTGAAGTCTAGTGTCCAAGTCCATGGTCTTTATAAAAAAGAAAGAAGCTAAAGCAAAAGCAAGGTATATTTTTCAAGCGTCTTAAGGCCAATCCAATATTGCACAAATTATTCACGTTTTGGCCTCTATAACCTAGTATCAACTCAAGACTCAAACTATGCTTAATTTGGTTTCCACAATCGAGGCTAAGAGTATAACTAAGAAGAATTCCTCTTTGGAATAGCACACTACGAGGAAATGAGCAGTTACAAAAAGTTTCTAATGGCAAAAATAAATTGATCACTAAATACTACTTTAACAACGAGACAAAAAGTTTTGTCATTACCATGTGGAAGCTAAAATATTAATATCGTAGTAAACATATTTTCACGACAATAATTTGTTACTAGAATTTGCATCTTCAACGACAAATTGTTTTGTTGTCGTTGAAAGTACTAAAAAATTAGTGTCATCAATCCTTTATACTCTTGCAAAATAATTTGTTGACGAGTGATATACATTCTATAACCACGTGTTTTGTTGTTAAAAAATATTTGAAGGAAATAAGTTTGTCATCGTTCGCTCGAAACATATGCAACCAAATATCCGTATTCCACTACCATGATATTTGTTGTTGAAAACTACATTCAACAACAATGCTTGTTTCATTATTGATAGTAGTAGAAAGTTAGTGCTCAGACATTTTGTTCCCACTAAAAAACTTTTGTTGACAACAGTTGAAAATTGCAGAGAAATTGGTTGTCGTGTGAATATAGAAATGGGGGTGTCTTTCACTGAAAGAGCTCGAAATTTTTTAAACCAATTAAGAAAGACTCAATGTCCATGTTTCTTCTGTGCAAATGAAGTATTTCACCATTTAGAATTAACGATTCAAGTTTATCTTTTGGTTTATTGATTATGGCGTGTTTGTAGAACGTTGATGTTTCATGGAAAAATGTACTTTATCGTCACACTGAAACAATTAATCTTATGGTAAATATATTTCACTAGCCAAGATACTTCAAAAAACAGAAGTGGTTGATCTAATGTATAGACGAACGAGGGTTTACTTCTGATTTTACTCGACGTGGGATTTAAACTAATCCGATTATATGTGAGGAAACAAAAGGCTAATTCATATTGTATGTTAGATTGTGTTTAAAGCCACAAAACAAGAGTGGGCATTTAAGTCCTATTGGAGTGTGGATCACTTTGCCACTGAGCATACCCACTTTCTCGTTTTTGGCAAAATTTGTCGAGATCGTGATGTGTTGTCTTCAATTTGAGGTTAGGCAAGCTCTTGAGTTCGATTTCAAGTTCTTTGATGTGTTGTCTAATCATAAATACTAGTCTCTAGCTCGGATTACTCTCTTCGTTGTCCTAAGATGATGAGTTCAATTAAGTTTCTATGTCAAGTCGAAGCTTTTCTTTTGAACTCTAACCTGATCAATCACTTGACTTTAATCGTAGTCGTCCTTGCGACATCGATTTGGTGGATGATCATCATGTACCACATGGACTTGGCTACAACAAAATGTACAGTGAAGATGGAAATGGACATTTGCCAGAAAGTGGGCACAGACACATTCCACTACTGACCAATACCATTAATTTCAGAAAACCCTATTATCATTTGCTTAGTTATTTTACAATTGGTGTGAAAGTGAAACTCATAGTTCAATATTCAATCACCTGTCTGTCTGGAAGTAACAGACACACTATAAATATTCCAGCTTTATCAAGATAATTAATACTATTTCATGCAGAACAGAAATGAATTAAACAAATTGTCTTAGAAAGAATACAAATAATATTTTACTTCAATAATATTGGTTTAAAAATGACCAAATCCTCTAAACGAGAAGTGTAATCCCTTTTTCTATGCATATGCGAATATTTTTCAGTATAAAATCAAATAAAAACATCATAGAAGAAAAAGACAAAATAAAGAATATATAATAGTGCATGATGGCATCAACTTTAAGGAAATGATTTAACCCTACAAATTCATGTTTGCCCCAAAAAGAATGCTTTAATTTGCATGTGAAATGTACGAGAAAATTCCAAGAAAGTGGGTCATTCACTGTCATTCAGAAAACAATCATGCTATGCATGTCATACTTTACACTTTGTCACGCGTCAACATATTATTGGACAATTTTCTCTCCCATTCTTTTTTAACAGCACATCAAATGTCAAGGATAATGTACGCTTAGAGTGTACATCTAGCATTTTTGTTCAGAAAAATATAATTATATAGAGATGGTAAGAGAAAAAGTTAGGCAAGACCCCAGAAAATATGATACTTAGCGGCATATGATCTTTATCTCCAGAAAATTTTATTCCTACAAAGCCCTTGAGTGCTAGGTGTTCAAATTTTTTATGTAATCTGTCAAACGAACGCATTATTGACTTGTTCGATAAAGTGAATCGTGTACCGTCTAGTCTTGTTCAATAAAATGTACCATATTTGGAAATAATAAAGAACTTAGTTTGTTGAACATGACAGATGATTCATTTTTGCATTTGAGTAGTTGAAGACATTCAGAGTTTGGTGAGACTGCGTGCTTGGATAGTGAAAGAGTAAAAGAAAAGCAGAAACATGTGATAATGGGAAACAGATGTATGAAATGTCCAAAAGATTGACTTTGTCGAGACTGTCAAGTATTCCACATTCCTTTAGTAAAAAATTATTGAGAAGTGATTCTTAAAAAATATTGTTTTCGTGAATGCGTGATTAAAAACTAAGAAAAAAATATAGAAAAATTTGAAAAATAATTTTATCTAAAGAACGTACAATTGAAAATGAGTATGAAAGATTCTCAACGAATCAAAATCAAATGACAATTTACATGGACCACTTATACCTTGACAATGACTAAAGCAAAAACTCTATCCCTCTCTCATCAGATTGATTGCAGGCTACTAGAGGTGTTGTCACAGAGTATGGGGAGAGTATAATGAGATGCTCATCAGTGAGTTGGGTTGGATTGGGCCCATTTCATGGGCAATGTGACAGCATGCTTGAAGGGATTCTTGTTATTGAAAACAAGTAGAAAACAAACTATTTAAGGTGATTTTTACTCTTAATGCATGCTAATTTACTACTCGTTACAAAATTTTAAGGATTACTATATGTTTATGAACTCATGTCGTTTTTTTCCGCTCTACTAAAAGAATACCTTGATACCCTTTATGGATGAAATGAATATTAGAGCGAGCCAAGAGAAAAAGTAAATGGAGTATTAGATTCAGAACATCTAGTAGTGCCTTCTTTTGCATGTATTTATACCAGCCATTAGCCATATGCTTCCTCCACTCCCAACACCCAACAAGAACTCTCTCTCTCTCTCTCCAACAGACCTAAACTCAAACACATCGACTACATAAACTTATTCTGGGTAAATTGAAATGAAGCAGAACTTCCTTTCAGTTTTTCTTCTCTTCCTTATTGTTTCCCTTGTCAGCACCTCATATTCAACTGCCCGCAAGTTGGGAATCACAAGCAAACAAGGTAAGAAATAAAACACTGAGATCTGGGTTCAAGTAATTTTTGCCTCAGTTTTCTCTTCCTCATTGAAAAATAAAAATAAAAAGTTCATCTTTTACAGGAGAAGCAGGTGTGAAGATCAGCAACAGGGATTTTCTTCTACAGAAGGAGACCACTAATTCTTTTGATGTAATTTCCTAAAGGCCCTTCTTCAAATTTTCCGACGACTACTATGAAATAGTAACAATTATTAATAATATTGTCGAGTACTGTGTATCAAGCACGTTTCTTCTTAGGTACTCTAATTGTGTTTTTGGTTCAACATACTTTTGCAGAAGCTGATGGAGGCTGAGGAATGTCCAAACAAAGATGAAGAATGCTTGAGAAGGGTTCTTTCAGAGGCTCACCTGGATTACATCTACACACAGCACCATAAACCTTAGATTTTCCAGAGGAATAAACGAAGGGACAGTTCAACTCACAAGTTTTTAGCTGCTTTAAAACGTCTTTCATTTAGCATATAATGTTAGAATTTATTCCTGAAGTATATGTATAAAAAAGGAGATTCTCCCTCCATGTCTCTTGATCAGTCTTTATCGAAGATACTATTATTAATATATAGAAGATATATCTGTTATGTGTTTCACGGTCTCAATTCGCTAGCTTCTAAACTAATGATCACTGCCACGGGTTCAAGATAGAGCTGAGTGGTTTGCTATTGAATGTCCCTATTTATTGCTTGGTTTTGTGGTCGACTTTGGCATGCGGACGCAACTTTGTAGGATCTGTAGGGAAGATGACTCTATTCAATTAGAAAAAATTAATTCTCAATTCCCCTCCTTTCAAACAAATATGAAGGTGGTTCATTTCCAATTTCCTTCCATCTGAAGATCGATTCAGAACAAAGGAAAAAACTAAACACTAAGGTTTGATGGAGTGGGGTAGTGTTTGCTGGCGGTGCTGGGAAGGGATATATGCCCTTGGGGAAGTCGTGTAAATTGATGTTTCCCGTCAATTAAGGATGGCGCTAGCACGCTTTTAACAAGTTACGGACCGAACTGCGACATATAGAAAATCCAAGGCCCATCATCACAAGGGACACTCAAGAACAAGAAAATTTAAATAGGTTCGCCACAATGTAAAACTACGTCATCTTCCTCCACTGCAGTAATTCATTGTGACGAAAAGAAGTTTACAAAAGAAAATCGCACACCTTATCTTCTCCATCATCTCCCTTTTTTATGATGGTAATACAAAATTTTAATAACAGCTCCCTATTTATAAGATAAATTAGAACAAAATCGAAATTAAGTGTGAAATTTCTAAACTGTCATTAATTTTGATCTGAGGGCGGAGAGGGGGATAGGAACCCTCACGGTGACCTCACGGCGGAAATCGATCCTCATACGACAATGTAGAGCACTAATAATTATGTTTCACAACTTCGCAAAGATCCTAGTTGAAATGTCTCTATACAAAAATATAAACTCACTAGGACTTTTCCATGACTAGAATAGAAATAGACCAAATATGTACGAGGAAATCCATGCAGATTGTTGTTTTGGATCTCAGGGCAACAGCCAGAAGTCAAATTGGATAGTTCATAGTGCACCAATTTATTAGACGGTTGGGAACCTATGCACTGCACAATAATTAGACGAAAATTTATAAAATAATTTGCTTCTATACCATGTACGGTGTGGTGTGTCTACACTCTTCGAAAAATAACATTTTAGGAGCTACTATTTTTATTTTATGAATGATAACAAAAGGCATACTCTATTAATTTTTTGTTGAAAAAATAGAAGGTTTATTAGGCGTCTTTCTTACTTAGCCTCAGTTCAATGGAAATTAAAATCAGATTTTTAGTCAATTTTGATAAAAATTGATAAAATATGTGATTGAAAAATTACGAATTTTATAAAATATGTGATTAAAATTAATTTAAAATCTAAATTTTAATCGCTGCCAAACATAACTTAATTATGCTCATTCCCATATAAGTTATTGTACCAAAATATTTTTAGAAGTAAAATAAAAAGATTCGAGATGGTATGTTCTCCTTCAATGTCCTATTTTCCATTCAAGATGGGATAGGATTCCAACCACATTTAGAACAAAGCAATGCAAGGAGAATATGTTGGGTTGTGTGCCCATATGGTATATTTCGTTATGATAAAATAATAATTTATAATAAATCAATTGTGATTTTATTTATTTATTTTATTTGTATATGACCATGCAAATTAAAGTGCATTTGATCACTTATAATAATATAAGTTGTGTACTTGCGTTGAGAAGTAAAATGTGAGACAACTTATATTTTGATTATAAATAGTTTGTTCACAACTAAGGTGTAAAGGTTGGCGCTCTGTAATGGAATGTTGTGGTGTTGACCAATTCACTATTCAGGTTTGTAATTTGTCATTGTCACAAAAATAATTAAAGGTGATACTAGTACACTTGGAGTGTAGTGAATGGACCATATGTCGAGTTTAATTCTATAGTATGATCGTGCGATGAATTAAATTTCACTTGATCGCTGTGTATTTTATCTAGTCTCTTGATAGGGTTATGTATATCTTTTCATTTGACCAAATGGTGAGATCATTTTGATTGGTCAAATATCTCGGTGAATTAAGAATTTGAAAATGAACGAATTAGAAAACATGAATTCGTATTAGGAACTGTCGCCCTGAAAAATGGGTAGAGTGACTACTTAAGTATTTTATGTTGAACGGTTAAAATTTGAGTTCAGTATTTAGCGACAACTAAACTTCAATATCTGTAATTAGTTTACAAGACCGTTGAAGAAAATGATACTTAAGTTAGTGAAAATAATTAGAGGGGAAAAAACGATCATTTATGCTCATACCTAATTATTAAATCTTGCACGAAGATAAAATATATATACGGCTGGTTAGAGGAAAGTGTTACAGATTTATTGGCTTATGTGATTTTATATCTTTCAAAAGTTCAATATTTTGCCTTTAGTGGAAAAAATAAAGACTAATAACTAAATTAGGTGGTCTATGGTCAACTAGATAGGATTTAATTATTGGAGCTTTGATAATATATGTCTGATCAGGTCCTTACTGTAGTTCTATAAAGTATTGAGACTTAATTATAATTATAATAAAAGTTTTTGGCTCAATTGTAATTACAATAAAGTTTTGTACTTATTTATAGTTGTTATAAAAGTTACAAACTTAATTATAATTGTAATTGAAGTTTTAGAACTACACATGTAATTAAATGTAAACTAATTGGATGTAGATTTTAATTAAAACTCCTATTAAGATTTTAATTAATACTCTTATTTGAAATCGGAATTTTTATTCTACATGGATTGGAACATCTTTAAGATTGGATAGACATAAAATCCTAGAAAAATCATAATACATAATTTCATGGTGTACAAACTGGAGATAGAAAAAGTGAAAAAAAAATTATATTTTCTTATTATTCAGTCCAAAAATTAGTTTATTGATTTAATTAAAAGAAGGTGCACACCCACAAATGTAATCTCAACTTTGGGGAATGTCATAGAAGATTTAGAGGTTTGGGACATCAAAATTTTGGAATTAAAAGGTTAGAAGTTCGTAATCCAAAAAGCTGAAAGTTCGTGATTCAGAATTAATTCAAAAATTAACCATCGAATTTAGGTAAATATTCAAATCTCTAGTTCTTGATATAACATACACGTAAATATTTAGACAATCTTGTTTACTGAATTAAATAAATTTTAAATTTCTAGATAATTCTACTTCCGCATTCCAACAACATAAATATATATTAAGATGAAGAATTTTATCATCCATGCAAAAAGAGTAACATAAATACATATTAAGATCCCAAAATATTAAGTTCCACCATTTGAACCTTGTAGCTTTGATGTTATGAACTCAGTTCCAAGCACTACATATTAAGATGTCAAAGTTATAATTCGGCACGTTAAATTCACCCATGATCATTATACTTTTTATCGGTCATTAAAATTTTAAAATTTTTTTGACTACTCATTTAACTTGTCAAGCCGTTAACCCGTCAATCCGTCATCAACTGTTAAAAAAACAGACAGAATGGATGGCGTGGTCAGCAAAATTCAGCTGCTAGTAAGAAAGGTTGTAAAAGTACGATGGTCAATCAAAAATATTATGGAAAGTATAGTGACCAATGGGATAATTAATTCAATACTTGAGTTTTACTCTCGTATATTTTATCTTATGTGTTAAATTACTTTAATAAAATGAGATACTAAATGCAAATTATATTTATTTATCGATGTCGTCATTTCACTTTGCCCCAACAGTTTCACTTTTACCTTGAAATAATTAGTCTCGTTGATTTTATTTTTTTCAACTCATCAAGATCGCAAGTTCTCTCGACTCAAATCAAGATTCTTAATTTGAATTGATCACAGGGCATTTCAATAATTCAAAGGAAAAATTAGGGTCGAGGTACTTTTTTCACTAGTGTGAGATCAACTCCATAACATTTAAAAGTGAGATTTTGACTCCCCAACCTATTCAAATATGTGAGATTAAATCTCAACGTGGCGAAAATTATTAATTTGACCGTTAAATCATGAATATAAAAAATTCTTTAAAGTAATGCCCTCGCTATGAATTAAATATTAAAAGAATATTTAATAAAGAATAAAAAATCTGACAAATAATAATAAAAAATAATAATAATATATTTAGTATTTCACCAATCAGTCTCTCTAAAATCTATTCATGCAGTTATATCCTTGAAATCGAAGAACATAATTCACACGTGAATTTTGTTTAAGGTTCTTTTTACTTTTTAGTCATTAATTTGAAACAATACAAAAAAAAATTATATTTAGCCGCTGTTTGGTAGATATTAAAATCAGATTTTTAATAAATTTTGATAAAAGTTGATAAAATGTGTGGTTGAAAAGTTGTGGATCCCATAATATGTGTGGTTAAAATTAATTATTGACTTTGACTTAAGATTTTAATTGAATTTTAATACAGACCAAATAGGGGCTTTATTTCATTGGCTACTTCATTCTTTCAAACAATTCCCATTTTCTTTCTTTCATTTTCATAAACCCTATTAATTTTGACTTTATTTTTCTGAAAAAGATTAACCATTTTAATTGAAAATTCGAATAATTTGTTAAAAATAAAATTTAGACTGTGTTTTTACAAACCAACATGTTTGATGGTGCTTGGTCATCAAAGTCAGTCTTCACTCTAATTTCGAACTGCCAAGTGTTAGACTTCCACGTCAGATCTCATTCCTATCCATTTGCCACGCCATTAATTTCAAAACATGCACAAAAAATAAATAATAAGAATTGGGAAGTGCTATGTGTACATAATCATCTACACAATCACTTACACCCCCTCACATGGAGGGGGCCCACACACAATAAAATATTTGTGGGCCCCCTCCATGTGAGAAGGGTGTAAGGGATTGTGTACACCACAAGGTGTACACATAGCATTTTCCATAAGAATTAGAGTACAACAGTAGTTACAGTATGCCTCCGTTTAGTAATAGTGTTTTTTTGGAAAATGTGTTATTAAAAGGAAAGAAATTTTTTTGAGTTTACGTGTAATATTATTTCATTGAAGAACGCGGAGTTGATATAAAGAGAGAGAAATGAATTATAATTTTAATAACGACCAAACGGGTATGCTCGTCTATCACTCTCTCTGCTCTTTTCTCTCTCAAAATAAAAATTAATCCGTGAATCTGAAAAATAAAGAAATTGGGCAGAATTTAGTGATAAGAAAGAAAAAAGAATCAAAGGTTTTGAGTGATATCAATGGCGTCAAAAAAGGAAAACAATTTCAAGAATAGACTTGAAAGTAACACCAGGGTTGGCGGATTGTCCAAGGGTCAAGTGTCACTTCACCGGATTCTTCACACTCTCTCCACCGTTCCTCCACCACCGCCTCCCCGGCCTAACCACAACTACCTAGAAGAAGTAGAGACACCCGTCTTTAATGATGAGCAGACGGAGAATAAAGTATTATTAGGTATTGACTTGATAAAAAATTTGGCTCAAGATAATGATTGTGACTCTCCGCCGGCCAAGATCAGTGGTGGCGCAGCCGTTTCTACTGTAGTTGAGTCAAAGAAAGTGAGTTCTTTTACTGTATGTGATCTGAATTTAAACGAGAATCAAGAAGTTTCATTGGGAAAGAATGAGATTCAAATACAATATTGCTCAGAAGTAGAAACCAGTGGAATCGACGAAAAGGATCGGAAAAAGCAGAATGCCAGATGGAAAGCGCTTCTTAAAGTGGCGGAGATTTATTCAAGAAAGTTAGAAGAAGAACGTGCAAAAGATGGCCGGCAGACTCATAGACGGAGAACGAGTGGGAAAGTGGAATTACAAATTGAGTCGAGACAACACAGGACAAAGAACCAAAGTGAAAATGTGGAGGTGGTAGAGGCGGAGTTGTTGGCGCCGCCAGTGGTGCGATCGAATCGGGGGAGCACTCAGGCGCTGCCATACAAGTTTAGGGACTCAATTGTCGATTCATGGACTGAATTGTCCCAACAAAACAAAAGCAGCAAATCAAGCCCCATGGCAAAGACAAGGGCCACACACAGTACTGTTCCTTACTAAACATGCATGCATGATGTAATTTCACTTTTAACATTTTGTATTTTGAGGTAATACAAGAGTCATAATCTATGCAAAGAGTTGGATTCTTTAGCTTCAAGAAAAACATTCTACAATGACATTTTATTTCTGCTAATGTAAATATCCTTTTTTTCGTGCTCTTATGTTTGATTTCACCCGAGTAGCTTATTCGATCTTTCAAGCCGTGAACCACCCAAGAAATGACGTGGCACAATTTTTACCACAAAATGAGACTTAGCCCCAGTTTGGTTTTGCTAAAATGTGAATTAAAATTTAAATCAAAATTAATAGTTAATTTTAACCACATATATTTATGGAATCCACAACTTTCAACCGCACATGATTCAATCAATTTTATCAAAATCTACTAAAAATCTGAATTTTATCTAAATCAAAGAGACTTGCTCTTAATCTATAAGCTCATCCAAAGAGAGACCTCACTATCTAACTGATAATAAGGAGTGAGGAAGGACGATTAATCGATTGAGATAATTCATTCGAGCCAATTTGAATTTTGAAACGGCTCTAGTTTGAGACACTTTAAGACAAGTACCATCTAGGTAAACTAATAGGGCATATTCTAATTATAGTCGTACAAAACATTGCCAATTTGCACGAATATATTCCACATGAAAGAAGTGATAGATATTTTAGTTAGCATCTACTTCACTACTGGTCTGTTCGAGTAGCTCAGTTCTCAGGGATCGGCACAACTCTACTCAACGATTATCCGTTGCTAATGTTGAAGATGGTTGCTCCGCTGTGTGCTGCAGCTGTTGGTTGAAGAAGGTGGCTGCTTTCTAATTTATTAACTAGTGTGTTTATGGATTGGAGGGGGGCAGGTGAAGTAGCTATTGAACAAAATCTCATATATAATATTTGGGTTGGGGTTGGGGTTGTCAATTTTTGGACAATGGATCATCAATTGAGGTATTGTACATCCCAAGTGGTGCTTCAATTCCTAAACATTATATTAAAATTTGTGGCAATTGGTATTAAAGTAAACTAGAATGACAATTTGGGTCCACCTTAGTGGTCTGAATCTTGAATTTCTGAAATTACTTTTGTTAGGGAAATGTTTTCAAAACCATAATAAATGTACCAAGAAAATAGTAATAAAATAAAACTAATATTGTAAGTTTCATGTATTTTTTTAATAAGCCAAACCTGTAAAAGAAAGCACTTATTTGGGAAAAATTATAATAAAATGAGTAATGCCTTCCATAAAAGTGTGGATAATAAAATTTAACGTTAATTATTATTCTAAAAAATTCGCTTAAATTACGCCTAAACTTGAAGCTTGACCTTAGAGTTTAGTCATACTTTACACTTGTTCACGTTTAGGCGAAGTCTAATCTAATCTTGCTTCGACTTGTAAAAATTTAAATTTTGACATTATAACCTAATCGCACCTTACACTTTTTAAACATTAACATTAACCATTACAAGAAATAAATTTTATTTTAATCTCTCTATTTTGGATGGTCGCCTATTAGTCGAATTGGGTCCCTCCCCTTTAAGAAATTCTGTGAAGCCAAAAAACAATTCGAGACAAACAAGTAGAACAGTAATAGCCATAGACAGACCAATCAAAACAAGAAAACTTTTGGTGGAAATAAATTCTTCTTCTATTACTGCTACAATTTATCAAATCAGACACAAAATCAGTAAATTAAGAAATATGTACAAAAGGAAAAACATTAATTCTTTTTTTTTTTTTACGTTTTCCTACGTTTTGTTGTGACAACTGATGACCGGTGCCTCGACAATCGAGACAATGGTTCGAGCACCGAGTCTCTGTACCGATTTGGCAGAACATGATCTCTCCCTCGCTTCGACCGCTGCAACATTGGTGATCCCTTGTCCTCAATATATCCGTCAATTTCTGCCGCCATCAACGGCTGGCTTGGCTGCCTCAACGTCTTTTCATTCAACTCATTCTCGCCCGTCTTATTATTCTTGAACTCAAAGTTTTGTCTTTCGGACTTGTATGCAGACTTGGATTTATTGTCGTCTTTGAACTCGCCCAATATCAATTCCGCAACTTCAATGAGTAGATCAATTTTTTTCTCGGCTTCATCAAAGTCATTTTCATATGTCTTTTCACCTTGTTGATCGCATTGATCACCACCTCCGTCACCGTTCAGGGGCGGCAGACCACCGAATCCTACGGTTGTTCTACTTGGGCTCAGCCATGCGCCGCTGGCTAAAGACTCGGCGGGTTCATCCATCTCTGGCAAAATGCAAACGTTGTCTGCATGTTTAGTCTTATTGTTGTGAGGGTGGAATTTGACTGAAAGTGGTCTGGCATCCCTAGTAACCCTGTCGACTCCTCTAACGCAAACAAAACCTGTAAGCGAGTAAGTAAATGAATAATTTAGAGATAAAATCCATCTCGTTTTCTTAGAAGAGAGTTGTGTCGAAAACAGAGTTTCTTTTTTTTGGTTTCTTACCTCTCCAGAAGAAATATTGGATTTCTTTAGTTGACATGCCTAGATTACAAGATCAAACATTTCTTATATCATTTGCAAAATTCAAAGCCATAGATCACTTTCCAATAAAAATATGCAAAATAATATGGGTTTTTCTCACACCTTTAAATATTGATGTTGCGCCTGTTCCACAATATAATGATCGCTTTGGTAGTTCCCAAATAGATTCTCTTGGAACAGCAATAGGGCATCGAGTGGTTTTGTGGTCAGCAAATACCTGCATAAATACAAGAGCTTTAGGAAGCCTGNCCTGTTCCACAATATAATGATCGCTTTGGTAGTTCCCAAATAGATTCTCTTGGAACAGCAATAGGGCATCGAGTGGTTTTGTGGTCAGCAAATACCTGCATAAATACAAGAGCTTTAGGAAGCCTGGCCAATTTCTATGGCTACTGGCATTTGAACTGAAGATAAGAATAGTTGTAATCTCACCTCATTGACCTGAAAGTATGTTCCATTAAGAGGGAAGGTTCCTCTAGTAGCTGTTCGGCATGGAATCTGCTTCCAACATTGTTGACATGTCAATGATCGAGAAAATTGGGTCAAACAAAAACACAAGTACAACAACTAGAATGTTTAGTGTGTTGTAGTTTTACTCACCAAAATTGTTCCTTTGACTGTCTTGTCGTTTTGTTCTTGATCCATATTTCCTGAAAAGCATGCACTTCCATCACATGGTGCTGCATCTAGGGTGTCGCCAGTCTTTCCTGATTGTTGAGAAGAACTCGCCATTTCATCTGAGAAACCAATAGAGAAAATAGCACACATTAAAGATTGCAGAAAAAAGGACATAGTGAAGTCCTCTGTTAGTTTGTTTACCTGTTGTCCATATTCTAAGAAGGTATGGACATGGATCATCAGCTTCTCGTTTTTCAAACTGTCAAATGAATAATAAGAAACTTAGAATGACATTTTTATGCATACGGTTTGCATAAATAAAAACGGAAAAATAAAAACGAAAAACTAAAACTAACCTCTGCCAAAATGGGGTGTGAATCTGGAAGCTCATAGCTGCAGTCATACATTGAAAACTGTTCAGCGTTGAATATATTGAAATTCTGTCCATGGTCTCGTATTAGCACTTAAATGCACAACTTTTCGGACTGTTTGTCACAATATGGGAATCTAATTTGCAAAAAAAACTTTACTCGGGGATGGGGAGTGGGGTTATGAAAAATATCATCAGGTGGCTTGTTAAATCGGTAATCCACTTGAGATTAAATTTGTTACACATGAAACAAGATCTAAACAACTTAATATTTCCAGAAAATGCAGCAGCAGATGTTTAATGATTATGCTGATCTATATGAAGGTAATGTCCACTTACACTAGGTGCACTGTCCTTAATCGGTAAACTTCTTTTATTTTAGGCATTGGAATTGAAGCAGCTTCAGGACTTATAGCTACCAGTGCTTTCGAAATATCACTCTCCGGGTGTAAGAAACTTGTTTTCTCCATGAAATTCAGTATATTTTCTTTGAACTCTTCAGCATTGAGTCTGATGGTAGGAATTTCATCTTCCGACTCATAGCCAAAGTCTTCAATGTCTCTTACGGGTGTTTCACTTGAACTGGGCTCAGGAGATGCTGGAACTTCGATAATGGGTTCACAGTTGTGATATTCATACCTTACTTCTGAGAAATCACCATCAGAAACGGGCAGCAGTTTTGGACTACTTTGCATCAGAGGGTCTTGACCAGCTGGAACTGGAGCCTCCGATATTATTACATTTTTCTCTTCCGGCCACGGAAGTCGAAGCCTAGCACTGCAACAATCACATTAAATAATAGTACACGAATAATGTTTTGCATATGTTGCTACTCCTGAATGTTAATATTGTGCATGTATATGGTATGTTACAAACAAATTATCACTGTTGGAAGAAACTTTAAAAACCTCTTTAATATACCTATCTCGGATACTTCTCTTTCCTTTTTCTTTATTTTTCCCACAAACTATTGATTTGTGGGTTTCAACCAACTAAATGAATAAATTAGATCTATTGAACTTTGACATAATGGTAAAATTGTTCCCTTCACCCCTCCATGTTAAATTGTCATTATTGATATCAAAATTGAGCATCTAATCTGACACAAACCTTGCAAACGCACTCGCAAAGTGCCTGCACTCTCCTCTCATCGGACAGGCATTACAATTAGGCTTTTTCTTTGTGCAGAAAACCTGAAATATTTTAGCTTGTTGTCACTATCATGGTCATCTTCAAAGAAAAAACAGATGTTGAAGGAAGCGCGATTCTGTAATATTTTTAATCCTCATGACTGACCTTTCCAAAAGTAATCAGCTGATAATGTAATTCATACCTGTATTACGCAACAATTAAAATGGTAAAAGAGCAGGTACTTAACATAATAATATTTGTTAAATACATTTATATCCAAATAAGATGAGTTGCCTGAATTACAATGTTTGCTGATCAAGAGTACAGAGGCGTGGCCACAGGTACTTTTGGATGGCATCCACCATAGGGTACCTACATGGGAACTACATATGTACATTGATCCCAGAGTGGCATTGATTAGTAATGTAATACTTACTGGTTTAGAAGATGTATTTGAACATCCTCAGGTAATGGCTGCAGAGGGACCCACCCGAGACGCACCACAATTCGACCAACATTGGTGTCAACCTTGTGGAAGAAGGTGTCATTAATGTCAAGAACAAAGTCTCACTCTATTAAGCTAATAAATTAACATGTCTCAACGACTCAATCTTACTGGGAAAGCAACGTGATGAAGTGTCAAGAGCCGCACACACTCTACACTCTTCAAGCCAAGTCCTGGTATGCTCAATAAGTACTCCCTGCAAATTATGGATAATCAAAAGTGAAATCAGTACAGTTGAGAACATTTTATTGATTCTTATAACCTTCTTTTTGTTTCCAGCTTCCATTTGTTATCAAGCTAATCGAGAATCTATTTATGATCATTAATTAATCCATTTATTAACTCGCCTTGCTTTATCAGGTGGAACATTTCTTAGCCATTCTAGGTCAATACTTCCATGATCTTTAACTATGCGATCGAGAAAATCCTGCAAAATATAAGTGAAGAACGGTTTTAAAACTGACAGCGTAAAAGATAATGATTACTAAAACAATTATAGTAGTCATTACCAAAATTTCTTTTTTCACCATTTAATAGTGTTACCTTGATTCGTCCAGCAAGTATATTATTCATTCCCCGAGCCTCAATAACTTTAGCAACCTCTGTAACTGGTGCCTCTCTAACAGCCTCCCAGTTAGCAGAATCAGTGGATCCTGTAGTATCTCTCGATCTACCATCAGAATAGGTTTTCCTCAACTCATCCCAATCAATTGGGGTTTCTGGCTCAACTTTTCCTTTCTTTCTTCCTGAAGTAGATTCTGACCAGGAGAATGTTTTATTCCCGCTGTGATATTCATCTAATTTGCTCGATGATGACATTTCAGCAATTACTGGTTCTTGAATTCTCTGTGTATCCTCTTCCAGAATTACAGTCTCGCTTTCAAAATAATTTCTGTGATCAAGATTGTTTATATCACACGATTCTTCCATTCTTCTGTTTCTAGAATCTCCAAGGTGATGTACAAAATCCAAATTATCATCAAAATGGGGAAAGGATACACTCGAATGCAATTCATGGGTACCATTCAAACTAGGCATGTCTGAGCTAAACATATCTTTCATGCCCTGCAACTCTTCAAAATAAAGAACCGTACTATAAAAAGGGAGCTGATGACCATAAAATTGTTCCAGGAAATTTATTTCCTCCAATTTCAGACACTCCCTGTAAGTAGTAGATTCAACAGTGGAGCAAGATGCAGAAATATTTGTTAAATTTTGATCACAAGAAGCATCTGGAAAGCCCTGAACTGCATCTTTGACAATGACTTCATCTTCCATTGAACCTGGCACAGCCTCTCCTGTGGAGCAAATATGGCTTTCTCCAATTTCTACATATTGGTAACCATTGTCTTGCTCAGTTGGATAGACATACGCTTGCTCTTCATTTTCGGGCAATCCTGGTTCTTTTATAATACTTCCAATTGATTTTTGATCGCATACAATATTCTCTTTGCAATTAGTGTCTTTACGCACAGGAGGAAAACTTGCAACGAGAGACATAAAGGCACTACTGCAAAGCAATGCCAACATCATTCTCAATAGATAGTATCCTATGGAAAAGGAATGATGAATTTTCTTGTGTAGATTGACATAGAAACTCAGCTTTACCTTGATGAACAGTCACTCACATTTTGAGTTAGGAAAACTCCAATTATCGAGTCAACTATTGTCCCTTTCCATCGTGAAAAACGTCTGTCCCCTGCATAGCTTAGTAGTTAGTGAAACTATATTAGATGCAAATAACTGTACAGTCATGTATGGTTCCTTGATGTAACTACTAAAAAACAGCCCAGGACGCCTCAGGTTTCTTCTGCATATGAGAACCATAAGAGTCTAAACTAGCTCTAGGGACAGCACTGTGGCAGGAATAAATGGCTCACAAAATTTAAATTTTTTCTTCATTCATCATTACCATATCTAACAAAAACGAGACACTTTTAGTGACTATTTTATAATCACTATATGATCAAACACTTAAGTTACAGCAGCACAACTATGATTAAGCACAGGATATGCCTTTGTGACAAAAAAAAAAAACAAGGATTCACGTAACTGCTAGAAAGTTTATTAGGCATATTGTTGTGTTATTTGTCTGTTTATATGGATCTAAATATCTGGTTTTTCCTGCAACATCTCTTAATTATAGCTCTCTCCGCACCCCTCAACCCAATTCTGCAGGAGCCAATAAAAGAAAAAGAAATTAGTTGCAAGAGTTCATTTCCTTTTCACCTATTTTAAAACAATATTATCAATTTTATATGATGGTTTTATTTTAGCATAAAATTCATAATACCTAGAATAAGATGCATGCGGGCAATTAATGAATTCACTCGTTCACGATATATTTTTCTCACGTCTTCCCACCATTTCGCTGCATCTTTCTCCACTTCTTCAGTAGCTCCACTTCCATCATTCTCCATCAGTTGCTTCCAAGCTATTAGTGTCTTTTTATCAAAATCAACTTTTGGTGGTGGTTTGCGTGTCTTCAAAGGATCAAATTTCCTCTTGTAAGGAATAAGTTCTCCATGGGTTTTTTTGTCTCGAACCACAAGTTGTTTGCATTTGTTACTAATATGTAGACGCTCCAGGCACTCAATAGCAAATTCAAGGACAGCTTGCATATATGCATTGTCTGGAACATTAGCAAATTTAAATCATTTTAGTCTTTATAAGACAGGATTAAGCTAGGAGCAATGTTGGGTCTCTTGGCATTTACCATCTTTGATTGGCAAACCACTCTTTGGTACTTGATGCCTGCCTCCAAATTCGAGAGCCACATTTTCTTGATATTGCGCTCTTTTGAGCAAGCCGTCCTCTTGTTTTTGGTACACCACTGGAATTTCAATTAAGCCATTTTTGCATTGTGAAGGACATTGCCGAATATTGTCATGGTAAGACATTGCCTCACCAGGAAGGTATCTGAGAAATTCAGGATGTACGACAGCCTTGGTCCGACAAGCCACTCTAAAAGGTACAACAGAGGATGCAAGTTTCTTCCTTTGATTTAATCTCTTAGATCTTTTCCTTCTATGTCCCCAAGTTAGACAGAAGTTCAACGCACATTTAAAAGATTCTGGAACTTTCTTTGTATCGCTCCTCTGTTTTCCGTTGTGCAGAGTCGTGCCTCGGTGTCCAAGTTGCACTGGAAAATTGCACTTGCTGATTGCAGATTCGGAAGACCATTTCGCGCATTTATCCCTTTCCAGTGCTTCCTTTGGTGTCAATCGTCGAGAAAAACGTTGCTTCCCTGTTTTCTTGATTGTTTTATAAGCACCATAGCTCAAGTTCACTCCTTTTTCTAAATTGGCATTTGTTTCCCCGTTGTGTGCAGACTTGTGTAACCTCTTCTCTCCTCTTTTATTATATTCACGGACAATATTTCTGAGTTCAAAGCAGTCATCAAAATCTTGGTGTTCCAAATTTAAGTTGGAATCTAGCTTGCACAAGAATGTACTCAAACTTTTATTTCTCTGTTGATAGGAATAGACAATATTTGGTTCACCATTACCATCCAGAAGGGACCTTGAAAGTGCAAAATTCGGTGATTCCTTGCATGAGCTTTCATGTTGTTCAGGATTTAGATTAGCTGCTTGTCTACTCATTTCCCCAAAAGAATCTGCCCAGTCAATATCAGTAAAGTTAGTAACAAATTTCTTCAAATTTAAATTATCTTTTGAACTAGTAAAAAATTAATACCATTACCTCTAGTCTGGATTTTTGACTTCTCATTCGCTAAGTTGATGCATGATTTTTTAGCACGACTGGAATTTGGATAGATTGCTCGCTTATTGAAATTTTGCGTAGAAAATCCCAGGAATTCATCATCCTTGCTTTCATAATGATTGTGCTCATCTGTGAGAGTAACAGCTTCCTCAACATCTTTTTGATTTATTATATGGTTTTCCAAATTGAAGCGTAGTACTCTTTTGCATGGTTTCTCAGCGCATACAGAACTTCTATTGGTTGCTTGGCCATCAGCGTGTACTGAGGCATCAACTTTGCCGCTATCTTTACTCACATACTTTTTATGTGTACTTGAAGTAGGAATCCTACGCCTTGGAGTTTTAGGTTTAGGAGTTAACGGCTCAATTCGAGACTTGGGAGTCTTTCTAGGTTTACTTTCGTCCCATATTTTAGGCCTGTGTCTTTTCATTCTCTGTCTCTTCCTTGGCTTCTCGTCCATATCTATGCCACTATTGCTCCTTTTTTTAGAACTTCGGTTTTCTGGTATAGTTGAAGTTACATTAGAATCTATCCCGAAAGCGCTTTTTGCATTTTCATTATGGGACTTGCCATGGGCTCCAACATTTATTTTTTCTTTATATGGCATGTTGTCTGCACAGAATTACAACACGTCCAAAGTTATACAACTTTTAAAATTCAATGACATGGGTATATAAAACGAACACAGTACTTGCAGTTTTAGTAGTGTTACAGCCATTAACATGCATTGTTACTGGCTAAATTCAAATACTATTTGTTGAAGCAGAAACTACTCAGACTAACAAGAGGTAAAGAAAGGGATTAAAAAAACCAATAGCAGCTTAATTTACGAAATTTTCCTATTTGGAAATCTAGTTAATGATTTCTTACCTCAAATTGTAACTAAAAATTCTGTCCAGCCTTAAACACAAATATATATATGCATATATATGTGACATATGAACACATAACAGTTAAGAATACAGTCAAGCCAAAAGGTAAGGTACAACAGCCTATTGAACGAACCTCCCAAATCTCATGTAAACCCCCATGATGCCTTAAAGATTACAACTAATTTGAATACTATATGTTGAAGCAGAACCCACACAGACTAACAAGAGATAGAGAAAAGGGGGGGAAGTAGAAAAATCAGAATTTTGAGGAAAAATCAATATCAGCTTAATTTACGAAAATTCCTATTCGGGAATCTAGTTTATGATGTCTTAACTCACATAGGAATACAGATTCCCTCTAGCCATAAACACAATATATATACATATAAATCCTCCTATATGAATGCATAAGAATAGAGTCAAGTCAAAAGATATGGTACAGCAGCCTTTCGAATGAAAACCCCTCGAATCTCATGTAAATCTTATGCTGTGACAGGGAAGATAATACAGGAAGCATTTAGTAATCTTGAAGTCGTAGCATGAACGTAGTCTTGTAATGAGGTTTTGCAGCAAGACTACACCTTTTATCCTGGGGTCTAAAAGGAGGTGTTCATTAGCAGAATGGCTTCTTTTAACAAAGCAGGCTGGCGTGTAACCAACAATACTTTGTTGGAGCAATAACCTGATACTATACTCAAAACAGTTGTATCAAAATTACTTGTCGTTCAATACTTTTCCTTAAGTTCGTCTCAGAAGAATAATCATGGAGTTCAGAACATAAGCTTTAGCTTCAAGAACTTAACAAATTTATAACTAAAAAAAGGACAGAAAATTGGTACTTGATACACATATCCCAGGCAAATTTCGGTGTTTGTAGTAGAATAGTTCTTTTAATTAAAACAGAATATAATTATGTGCAATTAACAAATTTTTATAATTAAAAAAATTAGCCATCGATCCGCCATATAATGGGTACATTTGGAGTGATGTTGTTAATCCTAAAACAATATAAATTACACAATCAAACGTACACTTACTACCTGATATTTCACCAATTTTGCCCTCTGATGTAGCTTTAGCAGATGTTCCATATAAACCAGCAAAATCATGATCGCTCCCAGAATACACACTGTTCAAGTTCCCAATTCCCTGATCAGACCCATGAGTCTCTTTATCAGAGGCCATTGCATGTGGGTTTTGAAAATTTTGAGAAAATTGAGCAGTTTTTGCTAAGCCCAGATGAGAATCAACTCCATTGCTGATGGAGGTGGAGCTCTGTTTTGCTGGAGTCACCGGCACCCAGATATCATTTTTATTTAACTCTTCTTCGTCCATTGCATTGTCAAGTTCCATGGATAAAACTTTAATACAGATATCCGTAGTCAATTTTCTTGAATAAAGCAGGAAAAACAAGAATTGAAAAGAGAATAAGATAACACAAATAAAAAAGAGTTTAAAAGAAAACTTACTTTATAAACCACAAAACCACACTAAAGTTGCACGTAATTTTAGGTTATAAAGACGACGGCCATGGACAACCTTAAGCCAGTTTAAGGTTTAAACAGACTAGTTTATAGTAGTAGAGGTAGTATAGCTCAAACTCAATAACAAATCTGTAAAATTTTTAGTTTCTATCTTAAAAGCCACGTTTGAAGTGTAAAAGCATGGTCAAACTCAAATACTCGAATTGATTTCAAATTGGGAGTGTTTGGTGGGGATTAAAATTAGATTTTTAATGAATTGTGATAAAAGTTTTTGAAATGTGTGATTGAAAAGATGTGAACCCATGAAAAATGTTGTTAATATTGATTGTTTGACTTTGGCTTATATTAAAATCAGATTTTAATCCGGCTCAAACAGGCCGATAGGTAGGGTTTTTTGCTTTTGTTTCTATTTTTCGTAGAAGACGAAATATACATTGGGTTAGAACTTTCAGGAAATTATTCAATCGATTCGAAAACAATTTCATTGATCATGTTTGACTAATGTTTATTAACGATTTATAATCGATCAAATAATTTCTTATCTATATATTTTATTCATAAGTAATATTTATTTACTCATCACTTAGTTTTATTTATTTATAATCCAACTCTCAACATGCGTGTGTATCCAGTTGAGATTTTAACGGATTTTTAAAAATTATAAAATTTTAATGAATTTCATGAATTTTAATAGATATTCACAAAATCTATACAAATCTCATTAAAAATTATAAGAATAGTTTGTTATATGTATTTTTAAACGTGAAATCCATTGAAATCTCAATCAAGAACGTAGATTTTATGAATTTAAACCTTGTTTAATCCCATTTTTTTCAAAATACATTTTTTTTATCTTCTTTTCAACTACGTATTCTTCAATGAAATAATATTACACACGACTCAATTTTTTCCCTTCATTTCTTAATCACACATTCTCTATCAATCTACTATTTCAAAATATATTCTACACAAAAAATGGGGCTCGAGCTTGCCTTGAAATTCATTAAAATCTCAATTAGAAACATTTTAACTTAGAAATATTTTTAAAATTTATTAAAATCAAAATCGAGAACATCTCTCTTTAATTTCAAAAGTAAATTTTTAATTTTTAAAAATTATGTCAAATAGAAAATAATTTTTTTTTTTGGAACCCAATGTATCTTATGTTATACTAAATGGTACTATTTTTTATTTTTTATTTTGGATTTCCAGTCCTGTCTAATTATAAAATGCTTAAAAGTAATTTTTGTTAAATAATAAAAGAAAAGAAAAAGGCATCTTGTTAGGATATAAGGCTCGTTGGCATGACTTTTAAGAAGTTAAAAGGACATTTTTGAAATTCAAAAGCTGTTTTTGGATCCGTTTGGTTAATTTTATGAAAATGCTTCATCTAATTAAAAGAATTTTTAGAGAAAATTAGTTCAATTTAATTTCATTTAAACCTTGTCAATTGCCATGTTTTTATTAAGTTTTTCTGACATTATTATTATTTTATTATTATGAGATATTTTATGGAAAAATAACATTGTAGCATTTCAAGAGACGGATTTATTCAAATGCAAAAATAAAAATTTAGAAGACCAAGTTGATGGATAGAGGCAATTCAACCGCAGAAAAATAAAACCCATTACCATTTTAATCAGATAAATCTCTCTACTTACTGTCTATGCGTATGTTCTTGTTTAATTGGCTTGTATATATATACAAGTAATTGGTTGTGTGTGTTCTTCAGTAAAACAAATTGGTTCTCTTGTTGTATTTCTGGGCAGGAAATCCATGAGTATATATAATCATTCAAAGACTCGAATAACTGATCAATTTTTATATTTAGTTTCCATTTGCAGTTATTAATTTTATTTTTTGTCAATGCAGTGGTAATTATGAATTCATTAAATCCAATGTCCACTGCTGGACTTGAATTTACATTTTTCATTAATAGAAAATTTTTCTGATTAGATATCTTCCCTGGTTTGTAAACAGGTGATAATACTTTACTAATTCCTTTCAACTTTCGAACAGTAACAAACATATATTATGAGTGAAATGGTTGTCGAGCTTATTTACCTGCTTCTAAACATTCCGGTCTTCACATTCTGTCTTACCATTTTTCATGATCACAAGCTTGTATTGTAATGTTAGAAATCACGTCGCATGGTATAGTCCGTAGATCAATAGAACTACTACCAACTGCATAACTAATCAAGCATTAAGCACTTTTCAAAAATCATTGAATGCTTACCTTGTAAATGTCTTAGACGATTATTCTAGGCGCTTCTTCCATTTTATCTAGATCTTATTTTCTTCATAAATTATACTATAGGACTAATAGCTCTAATGTACAATCTGTCGTAAACTTTGCCTCATTGTGTTTTGTCTATGAATCCTTGTCCATTTTGGTGAAAACATGCATGCATTCAAGAAGCTGAAAGACGGAATTTGTGACCCCAAAGAGAAAACAGAAATGAAAAAGTGTGGAGAATCGCGTGTTAGCTTCTCATTGCCTCATTCATCAACCTGGTTGTCCAAGCGCAGCAAGCACAACCTATAATGGTCATTTTTGTCTTCAACTCCCATTCTAGAAAACTCCTCCTTTATTCTATGGGCATCAATCACACCTTTAAATTCTTCTCATTCGCAGAGAAGCAAAATAAGATGTTTCTTGTTAAAAAATTAAATGGCAGATATTTAAAAATGAAAAAGTTTTATTGAAGTGCCTATTATGACAAACACATTCATCTACCCAACTTCTATTGAATCAAAGTATACTTCTCTCTCACTTGTATACGTACTTGATCCTTGTTTGCTCGTATATGCTCGGTGTACTATTATATGATTTTTTGATAAATATAGTTTACATTTATCGATAATATATATGTATCTCATTAATTCTTCACACCGCTAACATTATCTTCAAAACAACACAACCGCACGGGCAAAAAATTAGTAAGTATAAAATTTGCTTAGCAATAAATAGTTTTCTTGTAACTAAAAATTGGACGGAGACATCTTGTCTCCGCATGGAGGCATCGTGTCTCCGCACACCGTGGACATTTTTTTTATATAATCCTCGATGGTTTTTGAATACAAGTCTTCCTTTTTTTTTTTTTTTTCAAACTGACTCTTCTTTTTCTTGTTATATATTAAACTTAGGCAATAACATTTTCTTACATTTTACACAAACTAAATACAATTTTACTTATTAATTATTTGATATTTACTGTTTGTATTTATATTAAAATAGGTTGAAATTTGAGTTAAATTTGCTTATAAATTAATTATATCTTTTCA
>CAIGRT010002134.1:0-17986 GCA_903798405.1 Fraxinus platypoda
CACATTTCATTTAACATATCATTTATCGCCATCCGACTGTAATTAGGGGCGGACCCATTAAGGGCCCATAATTTTAAGTTTTTAATCCATAATTTTTATATAATTGTGTGTCGCCCCTATTGAATCACGTTCCTGGGTCCGCTCCTGACTGTAACCCCATTTTAAATAACGTCAATGTAAAATTAAATGATAAGTGAAATTAGATGACTCATTTAATTCCACATTTCATTTATCGTCATCAAAATTGGGTTGTATCCACATTGGGGCTACGTGGTATCATTCTGTTAATATATTGGCCAGGAGCAAGCGGTAGTGCTTACCAACCAAAGTTATGATGATGAATAAGCTAAAATAAAGGTGCCACAAACACAGCTATGCTTGTCCTCATTGATACTAAAAGTTGCTTTTAATTAATTCTCAAATCAAGCAATTATCATCAGTCATCACAAGGGAGACTTTAATGGGGATATTAGCATATCATCATCTCTACCTACCTCATACCATTATATATATCCCAAATCAAGATCCTGCACACAATAATCACAAAAATAAAAATAAAAATAAAAATAAAAATTCAAACAGTGGCGGAATATTACGGTCTTTTTTAATTTATGACAAGTTTTCATACGATTATTTCATTCAGATTCACGATCAATTTTGACCAATCTATTTGTGCATATCGATTTCTTGCACACAAAATAGTGGCTGAATATTACGGTCTTTTTTAATTTATGACAAGTTTTCATACGATTATTTCATTCAGATTCACGATCAATTTTGGCCAATCTATTAGTGCATATCGATTTCTTGCCCACGGAATAAACATTTCTTAGCTGCTAAATTAGAGTGTTATTATTATTAAGTCAAGATTATTGCTTATACATTTCTTTGTAAAGGAAAGAAAGAGAACAGTTCTAATAGAAAACTTGTGGCATGGTTCTGGGATCTTGAAGGTGGGTTGGGATAAAATATTCTACATGTAAATCTATTTTTTTCAATTTTTTTAAGTACTCATTTTCAATAATATTCACACAATAAAATATTAAACACGTAATAATCACACATTTTTCAAAAATCACCATTCAAAATAAATTTTTTTTTTTTTTCCAAAAAAAAGGCCACCGACAAGGGCTAATCATTTTAGCGTTTATTTAGGAGGGAGATATTTTTTTTCAGTTAAAAAGACCTCAATTTTTTAAAAAACTCATTTTCAACCACACACTCTCACATGAAATAATATTACACGTAAATTAAAAAAATTTCCTTATTTTTTAACCATACATTCTCCATAAATTTACTATTCAAAAATTCATTTTGCCTTAAATTTCTATTAAAATAGAGCCGGCTTTGCAATTTTGGAGAATTATGGTTATTGTTTGAGCTTCATTTTAACGAGTTTTTGGTAACAATATATTTTGAAATAGTGATTTTATCGAATAATGATGGTTAAAAAGAAGAAAAAAAATGTATTAAAATTAAAATGAAGCCCAAACAGTGGCATAATTAAAAATTAAAGAAAAATGATGAATTCATTGAATATGTATGAAACTGTTTAAAGAAAAATAATTTAAAAAATGGTGGAGTTCATGGCAACCATCATTATTTGAAAACTCTTTTCTGTACATATTTATTTCCAAGTACACATTTAAATCAATAATATATTTTGTACGTAAATCTAAAATTTTTTCTTACTTTTTAATTACACATCTTATTAAAAATTACTATTCAAAACATTTATTTATTTGCATCAGACGGGCTAAACTGGTTCACACGGTGATTCATGGCATAATTGACACTCACTCCCATATTTATTTTCTTTTCCCCTGAAACTCCATTAGCCTACTTTTCAGTTCAACTTTCACATTTCGGACCAACCACATCGCACCAATCTGCGCACCCTCTTTGTTCAAAAGAATAACAGCTTTCACCATACAATCATCTAACACACACACACTCACGCACACATAAACAACCCCATATGAACACACAGAGACATAGATGATGACCCTGTAATGGAGATGTGCTCGCAGTTGCACCTGAATCCCTGGAACAGTGTCTTGGAACTAACCAAGGCGTCCCAAGAACATGGCATCGACCCCTTATCGTGGGCAATTCAAGTGTCATCAAAGTTGAGTTCTGTGGGAGTTTCTTTACCTTCTTCTGAACTAGCCAACCTTCTGATATCTCACATTTGTTGGGATAACAATGTGCCCACTGCATGGAAGTTCCTAGAGAAAGCCATGGCTCACAAGATTGTGCCTTCGTTACTCGTTCTGGGCCTGCTCGCCGCAAGGTTCCTTTCTAGTTTATATTCTTCGCTTTTTTTTTTTTTTTTATTTTTTTTTTTTCACTTTAATTACATGGGTTTGTCTCAAACTGTCAACCTTTACTTTCTCTTATTTCTTGATAAACCAATTTTATAGTGTATCGGATTTTACCTCCAATACTTGTTCTTGGATGATCACTCAACAGGTTTTAGGTGTTCTTTAGTGCTATTTTGTTCTTTAAAATGCTTGCTAGTTATGTCGCTGTGCATTTTCAAATAGTTGTAGTTGATATTGGATTTGGTGTGTTTGGTTCTCGATGGACAATGGAGTGAGAATGTTATCTGTATTAACTATCATTCCATTTGTGTGAGTTGGATTCCATTTCAATTTATGGGTCCCTCGTAAAAATTAATGATGAATTCTTGAATTGGAAGAATGCTGCAATCTGATCTAAAATATTCTGTTCAATTAAATGATGTCAGGTACTTTTTGAAACAGTGGTTATTTCGACATTTTCTTCAATGTGTTTATGTTTTTGTTGTGACATGTAACAGTTGTTTCCATCTTTCAAGAGGTACCGAGATTGATTCTAAATGAGAATCTAGAATTGTTTTGCTCAAGTCTTTGGCATTGTCTTATTGATTTCTATATTAGTGAGGTGCATTCAATATTATCTTTTGTAGGAGCTGTTATTTTCTGTTTACAACGTCAAACATGTCTTAGCTGCCTATTGTTAACATATTCTAAATGAATGCTGTAATTAGATTTGGTGATATATTCCGCTGATTATGTTGTCCTGTTTGTATAATGTATTTCTTCTTTAGTGTTGGATGCTGAAGTAACAATTAATTTTATTTAATTAACACTTTTGAGCGATAACGGAGATGCAGATAAATTCATCCTGTTGTGAACTACCTGCAAACTCATTATGACTGATGTATAGTCTCTTCACTGGCAATGCTATTTGAGTCTATGGTGTTAAACAGTGGCATCTCAATCTGCTAGATATTCAACAAAACATTTTATCGAAAAAATACAAATTTTTTTAATGTTTCTGCATTTGATTTCTCACTTCAGCACAAATTGAACTGTATCATTGTTTCTTAACTTCATAACAGGGTAATGCCATATCGGCATTCTCATCCAGCAGCATTTAGGCTTTATATGGAACTCCTTGAAAGGCATGCCTTCACGGTTAAACAATATGCGCCTCTGCCAGATTATCAGAAGTGAGTATTTAATTTTTACCAAACCTTTTTTTTATTGTCTGCTGTCAACATACATTTCTCTATGTACTATTTTAAACATTACACATCGATTCCCTTACCAAAGACGAGCGTTTGTTATTCTTAAGGAGTGAAAGAGAGACACCACAACTTTATTGGGTGTGATGCTTTATCAAGCTCATATTTAGTTTTATTGAACTGTATTATTCGTGCTGAGTTGCTTAGTTCTTAATTTCAATTTGTACAGCTTGACTTGATTTAAGAAAACACCATTTAACCTTTTTTTCTAGCGAATCACCTTCTTCAATCTAGTTTAATGTGGGTTGTTGTTTCTGAAAAAGCAAAAAAGAACATTTGTTGAGTCCATATGAAAATGTGGCGGTGTGTCCAGTGGTTACTTTCGAACCTCTTGGTTGGTTCATTTGCCCTTGTGATGCAGTACTTCATTCTCTGAATAATCAGAGAGCTAAGTAGTGACACATCACGTGAGTACATTCATTGTTTTTAACCAGTAATGAGGCATATAATCATAGAGAATGACATCAACTAAGAGCATTGTTAGAACTTGGATTTATGACACTGGGATTTTAGGCTGTAAAAATACGATATACTGTCTATATTGCAGGCTGACAAATTGTAAATGTCAAGCTTGCCTGACTCGAATCTGAAAATTCTTTGTTCCTGACTTTAACTCATCTTAATTTCTTTAAGATTGTATCAATGATATGTTACAACAAAGGCCACGTAAAGGCTTTCCTTTCCATGTATCTACATGAAGCGTTGTAATGTAAAAGTTTTTAGTAGGACAAATCTGTTTTTGTCATTTACTCTGACCATTTTAGTTTTTCTGCATGAATTAAATGTTGAGCAATATATGTTTTCTGACCTCTCATCTCAATGTAGGATCATGAATTCGTTGGATGCTATCCTTAATTTCTCTCAGATATTTACTCTGCAAACAGATGAGCCCGGCGTTCATTTGGTCCAGTTCGTGTTTTCAATTGTTTGGCAGTTAGTTAATGCATCATTAGATGATGAGGGACTGCTGCAGCTTACTCCAGAGAAGCAATCTAAGTGGCCAACGGAAACAAAAGACATGGATGTAGATCGCCATGATAGTTATAACGAGAAGAAGAATGAACATAGAGAGAGATTGAAGACTTATAATACTGTTATGGCCATAGAGTTGATTGGGAAGTTTCTTAAAAATGAAGTAACTTCCAGAATTCTTTACTTGGCACGACAAAACATGTCAGAACTCTATCCTTCTTAGAAGTTTAATTTAGGAGTTAGGCCTTTCTTTGACTTTACTATTTTATATGTGGTCAGCTGAAGTGAATTGTGATGATTCATTTTTTGCATCTCATATCAAGCACATACTGTTAAGTTTATGTGATGACAAATCCATATGGAGTTTGATGAATCATACAAATAAATAATGTAAAAGTAACATGAACTATATAGTTGGGTTCATTTTTAGAAGAAACTTATGAATCTGACACCTCTAATAGCCTTCTCTCAAGGTTTATATATTATTATCAGTTTGTTTCTAGACACTAATGTATCATTCTGAGATTATTCCAATACTGTTATGGCATAATAACTTGTTTGCCCCTCCGCTAGGTCTACGCAATGGGGAATTTTTATCCAGCGAATTCAACTGCTCGCAAAAAATTCATCAGCCTTGAGAAATTCAGAAGTCATGACACCAGATGGTCTTTTACATTTGATATCAGATAAGCAAAAAAATATGTCTCATTATTGCCAGAAAAGTTCCTTGCTAGAGTTTCATGGTATACTACAATCCACGCCTCTAGATGATTCTACTGGTCTCTGTCTTGGAGTTAGTCGTTCTGCGCTTTGGCTTCCTCTTGATTTGCTCCTAGAAGATGCAATGGATGGTTATCAAGTTAATGCAACTAGTGCAATTGAAATGATTGCTGGTGAAGTGATTTCCTGTCATAAACCTCAATAAAAAATTGATGTATGTACTTGTTTTAGTGCTTTACGTAATGTAAGTTGGAATTTTACTTTTGCAGGTTTAGTTAAGACTCTTCAAGCAATTAACTCGACTTCTTGGTATGAAATCTTTTTAGGACTTTGGATGGCTGCTCTACGTCTTGTTCAAAGGGTTAGAACTTAGCTTGGATAATTATTTTTTGGGTCTCGACTTGTTTAATTTAGCTTAAATCTGTTTGCTTTGGATTTTCAAACAACTAGAAATCTTATTGGTGAATGTAGTGTCATGCAAAGGAATTGGTGTACATGGACTGAAATTTAGGAGAAAATTGATATTTTTTTGTGTAGCACATGCTTGTTTTAGAGGTTTGTGCTTCTATTTGTTTCATACATCTAGATAAATTACTGCATGAAAATAAGCGAATGCCTTGAAATTTCAGTAGAACAACATGCTTGTCTTTATGTGAAAGCACAACTCTATTCTTTTTCTTTTTCCTTGCTGTCATTTTATTTATTGGTAACAGATAAACTACATTTGACTGTAGGAAAGGGATCCTATCGAGGGACCGGTGCCCCGCTTGGATACTCGAATGTGCATGTTATTGTCTATCACTACTCTTGTAATTTCTGATCTTGTTGAAGAAGAGGAAAGTATAGCAACTGATGAGATTGAAGGTGCTATGGACAGCAATAATCAAGTTCCCAGGACGCGTCGTACGGATTTAATTTTAAGTGTACAGAACTTAATTGAATATCACAGCTTGCTAACTCCTCCAAAATCAGTCATTGACAAAGCCAATCAGGCTGCTGCAAAAGCAATGATGTTCATATCAGGCATCAATGTTGGCACTGCATACTTCGAGTGCATCAGCATGCCAGATATGCCAATGAACTGCTGTAAGTAGTATTTCTCTAACTTACTGCAGATTAAAATGACCAGTTAGATCTTCAATTTAGGAGGATCCAAGAGGAATGCTGTCATTTTCTTATCTTGGTGTTTAAAATTGATTTCATGAGTGTCTCTGTCCTGCAAACAATTTTCCATGAAAATTACGTCTTTTTTACCTTGGATTTGGAAATTTGAGTTTTGTGGTTACTTGTCACTGTTTCCAGTGCGATTAGTCCTCTGTTTTCTTTGCAGCTGGGAACCTGCATCATTTAATAGTTGAGGCATGCATTGCCAGAAATCTACTGGATACGTCCGCTTATTTCTGGTCAGGTTATGTAAGCGGACACTTCAATCAACTACCTCAAAGTGTTCCAAATCAAGTGTCTGATTGGTCATTGTTTATGAAGGGGGCATCTCTTACTCCATCAATGGTTATTGCTTTAGTATCAACTCCTGCTACAAGGTAATCACAGGATGCCCTTGCCAATTAAAATGTAGACAATAAAGTTTCATACCTAATCTCAATTTGTCCTAGTGTGTTAGCCAATGGGGGTCGAGGCACTAACACATAGTTACTAGTTGGTTACAATTATGCTCAAAATTCAACCCCATTCAAAAGTATGTAATCGGATAAGTATAGGTGAGGACTTTCAACCCAAAATCTAGGTGATAATACATCTCATTTAGTCCATCAAATGCAAATGTTTTTAATCTTTCAACAATCTATAATAAAGCAACTGAATTTAAGCTCATGGATTTGATGGAAGCTTAGCAGAGATCGAGAAAGTATTTGAGGTTGCAGTCAATGGATCTGATGATGAAAGGATAGTCGCTGCTACTATTCTCTGTGGGGCCTCTTTGATTTGCGGATGGAATATACAGGTAGTTTATCAAGTCATCCCCATTTCTTGAGATAAATTTTCATCAAATTTCATGTTGGTATCAAGTGATCACTGAGAGCTTTTGTCTTTCCTCACAGTAGACAGTACCCACCCATCGTTATTTATTTATTTGCCTTTTTGAGTTACTTTTCGGTGGCAAAACAGCCGAGTTTTTCTAATTGTGCTCAGCTAATGATCCTGCAGGAACACACTGTTTATTTCATAACTAGATTACTGTCTCCACCAGTTCCTGTTGACTATTCTGGGTGTGACAGCTATTTGATAGGTTATGCTCCGATGCTGAATGTCCTTCTTGTTGGGATAGCACCTGTTGATTGCGTCCAGATTTTCTCTGTACATGGTTTGGTACATTAACTTTTACACACCTACTCTTGCAAAAAGTAGAAGGCAGATTCGTGGTTTAGCGAAATTCTAGGATAACTGGTAGTACATTTTGTAACATTAACCTTGTATGGTATTGAAATTGTTTAGAACACGCGACATGCACATGCTGATTAGTCCTTTACTTTTTGTGATCTTATAATCCACATCTTTGTCCATACCTGAGTAACCGGTACAATGTGATGTTTAGTGCTTGGACAGTTCACCTCTCTATTGATTCTGGAAAGTGGAAACATATATTTTCAAGTGTTGTATGAAAGGGCCTAAGATATGATACAAGTTATTGTAGTTTTTTCCTAACTCCCATTTGTTTGATATGCAAAGTAAAAGAGCAGTTTACCCACTTTTTAATTTGTAAAATATGAAGTGCAACTGATATTTTTGGATTTTGTAAAGAGTATACAGTTAACATAGGAATTTCCTGGTGATATAATGTGAGGAAGTAGGGATGGTTAGGCACTATGAACTTAGTGGAAACAGCATACTGATATTTTTTGCGTTTACCAGGTTCCACAACTTGCTGGTTCATTGATGACGATCTGTGAGGTATTTGGTTCATGTGTTCCGAATATCTCATGGACCCTGACATCAGGAGAGGAGATATCTGCCCATGCCGTGTTTTCAAATGCATTTGCTCTTCTTCTAAAGCTGTGGAGGTTTAATCATCCGCCTGTTGAATACGGAGTCGGAGATGTACCTCCAGTAGGATCTCAACTTACTCCTGAATACCTCCTACTAGTGCGGAATTCCCATCTAGTGTCTTCAGGAAACATGCTTAAGGACCCAAATAGAAGGAGACTTGCAAAAGTTGCCAGTTCATCGTCTCCTAAACCCATATTTGTGGACTCATTTCCGAAACTTAAAGTATGGTATAGACAACACCTGGCATGTATAGCTTCACCCCTCTCAGGTCTTGTCAATGGGACTCCTGTTTATCGAACTGTTGATACACTACTCAATATGATGTTTAAGAGAATTAATAGAGGATGTCAGTCCGTGACATCCGGAAGTAGTAGTTCCTCTGGACCTGGAAGCGAAGATACTTATCTGAGGCCTAAGTTACCTGCTTGGGATATCCTAGAAGCTGTTCCCTTTGTGGCTGATGCTGCTCTAACAGCATGTTCCCATGGAAGATTATCACCTCGTGAACTCTGCACAGGTTAGTCTGAACATTTGGACTTCCTCCTCGTGTACCTAAAGAACCTGAAAATATTAAATATTGTTTGAGCAAAAAAAATATACAGTATATTCCTCAAGTTCATGAACTGGAACATCACAAATATCCATAAGCTTTTGGATCTTAATATCTATAACTAAAAATGAGTTTGATAACATATTAGCACTTCCCCTTCTGCCAAACAAAGAACAAACACGGGAATAAAATGGAAAACAATTAGAAAGAAAGTTTGTCAGAAGCAATGGCTCTGCAGCTTGGAACAAATGTTTTGCAGGCTAGCCTTCTGCACTAATGCAAATTGCTTTTATTACAGGGCTTAAAGATTTGGCTGATTATCTTCCTGCTACTTTGGCGACTATTGTAAGTTATTTCTCAGCTGAAGTAACTCGTGGTGTTTGGAAACAAGTTTTTATGAATGGAACTGATTGGCCCAGTCCTGCTGCAAATCTCTCCAATGTCGAGGAACATATTAAGAAAATACTGGCTGCCACTGGTGTTGATGTCCCCAGTCTTGCTGCAGGTATGTTTTTCTGTAAAGAAGAGTTGGACATGCATTTCATTTAAGTGAAGGTTATGGACAATTTTCTTACTGCAGTCTCTTGCATGTGAATTTTCCAGGTTGGCGCTTTAGATCATGTAGTTTGATAATTCCATAAACTGATTAGATCAAAATGAGAAGTGCATGCATCTTTGAAGCATTTGTGTTGTTTATTGTCTAGTGGCTTTTTGGCAAAGCGAAACAATTGTTAGAAATGGTTTTTTTTTTTGGAGATATAGCTTTTTCATTTTTTTTCTTTACTTATTCTGATATACTATGTCTTTTGGAAACTTATACTTGTAGGGGGGAGTTCTCCAGCTGCGCTTCCGCTGCCCTTGGCTGCATTTGTAAGCCTCACCATAACCTATAAACTCGATAAAGCCTCACAGCGTTTTCTCAATCTAGCAGGCCCGGCACTGGAGTCCCTAGCAGCAGGTTGCCCATGGCCGTGCATGCCAATAGTGGCTTCTTTGTGGACCCAAAAGGCAAAACGTTGGAGTGATTTCCTCGTATTTTCTGCCTCTCGTACTGTCTTCCTTCATAGCAATGATGCTGTTGTTCAGCTTCTTAAGAGCTGCTTTAGTGCTACACTTGGTTTAAACAGTACCTGCATCACAAGCAATGGTGGTGTCGGAGCACTTCTTGGCCATGGATTTGGATCACATTTTAGCGGTGGGATCTCTCCGGTTGCACCCGGGATTCTATATCTACGAGTCTATAGATCAATCCGAGACATTATGTTCTTAAGGGAAGAGATAGTTGCTTTATTGATGCAATTAGTGAAAGACATAACATTTACGGGGCTTCCTAGAGAGAGGTTCGAAAAGCTAAAGAAAGTCAAAAGTGGAATGAAACATGGGCATCTCTCGTTTGCTGCAGCAATAACGAAAGTGAAACTAGCAGCTTCACTGGGGGCTTCTTTCATATTCTTATCTGGTGGGCTGGGGCTGGTTCAGTCACTAATAAAGGAAACTCTTCCTTCTTGGTTTATGTCCATTCACTGGTCCAAGCAAGAAGGGGACTCGGGTGCAATGCTTCCATTGCTTAGGGGGTATGCATTGGCATACTTAATGGCCCTTTGTGGAGCCTTTATTTGGGGGGTCGACTCGTCATCATCTGCTTCAAAGCGTCGGCCAAAAATTCTCGGATGTCATTTGGAATTTGTGGCTAGTGCTGTTGATGGAAAGATATCTCTTGGTTGTGATCCGGTCACTTGGCGTGCTTATGTGTCTGGTTTCTTGAGTTTGATGGTCAGGTGCATGCCAGGTTGGGTAGTTGAGGTGGATGTAGAGTTGTTGAAGAGACTGAGTGAGGGGCTGAGGCGTTGGAACGAGAAAGAACTTGCTTTTGCTTTGCTTGGCGTTGGTGGAGTTGGTACCATGGGTGCCGCTGCTGAACAAATAATCGAAACTGATTTGCGACCATTTTCTCCTTTCTGATAATTTTGTAGTTAGTGTACACTGTACATGTACAGCTCTTGTATGTTTTTACCAGTGCTTGCATAGGAAAACTTGTGGAGAAATGGAAGCTTTGGAGTCTACAGACTGCCAAGTTCTTGACATTCCTTTTTAGTACACAATTTCATTTGCCCTGTACAGTCGTATAATTGCTAGTCCGACAACGAAGCACTGCCTTGGCACACCCTTTCAACACAACATTACATTTACCACATTTCTTTTCTGGATTCTAATTGAACACTGTTACACCAAAAATCGAAGGCCAACTGAACTTGGAGCTCGTCCTATGATGTTAAGATACCGTTTCAATACCAAATTGGGGCCAAAAAAGGATCTGCAGTGAATATTGCAAGCATTCTACTACTGGTGAACTATTGCTTGTAAATTTCTTTACTGTACTTAAAGAGGTATTTTTTTTCAAATAAAGTTCAGGCACTTGGTTCTTATCCAAGAATAATGCGTAATATCATCCCTATATCCATATCTAGCAATAGCGTCTGTCTCTGCCTGGACCTTGTCACCTAAAAGTGGAATATTGTGATGCCAAGTGTTTCAGTTAGTCGCATCCTGCGGTAAACATACACCACTTTACAATCCATTATTGAACATTCGAGGCTACCAACACTTAGATGCAACAGGCTGAGACCCACACGGTTTTGCATTGGTCATTTCAATCATGCTACATGTACATCTCATTTTACATCATTTTTGACATTGTGTCACATGATGATATATGGTTGAACAGTTTTGAAAAAAAACACACTTTCTCTTCCAACGCCTTTTGAATTCTAGTGGAATGTACACAAACATATCAACCAAAGGTTGTACACTTAGCATTATTCTGGCCATTTTATCCTTTTTTGTATCAGAGAGGCAGGATACTCTTAAAAGTAAACTTTCTAGAGGTTGGTTGACGTGATTTTTAAAACTTGCTTTTCTCAAAAGTAATTCTTATTTTAAGTACGGTCGAACATGCGGTGTGAAATGAAAATTCGTACCCCGCATTATGCATAAATGAGAGGATCTATATAGGCCGAAGTTTCAAAGACCCTGAAACTTGTCCTTATTGCATATAAGAAAATTCTCATAGAAGTTCTGGAAATGTTCTCCAGGGACATGTTTGTGACCCTCTTAAGACTTCTTATCGAACCTCAGCATCCCACATGGCTGGTTGGTTGATGATACCTTATCCTAAAGCAGTAGAATCACTAATGAAATCTTTTAATAGCATAAGATAATTGTAGACCTGGGGGATTTTGCGCTGATCTCCAGCTAAGAAGCTCAAATCTGATGGCAGCGACAACTTCTGTCCCTGCCGAGAGTTATACTGAGGGCACACAAATATGACTAAGCAGTAGTTTCACACGGTTGGCAATGATAGTGGCAGGCAGGTTTTGCTAATTGAGAAACGTCTAATGTGTATTTAGATAAAGATATACCCACGTGACAGAGATATCTTGTGAGGGTACAAACTGTCCCTACTGCACGAGATGTCCAAAATCTGCATGTTGATCCAATTTTTAATAGTAAATCATCATGTCAATAAATTGGGAATGTTGGAGCAAGGCTTAGAAGAATATAGTAAGGACTAGTAGAAGAATGGGGAAGCGATTTGCGAAGTGGAGACGAATGGCGAGACAACAGAAGGCGAAATTCTACATTGTGAGAGTTTGTATTAGGATGCTTCTGTGTTGGGACAAGTAGTACTCTCAGAATTACAACGATAGTCGATATATATGTTGAATATCTGGTTTCTTTAGATTATTCTATTATCTATAGTCTTCTTGTGCATACTACCTGATTTGTCTCTTTTCCCTTAACACACTTTTTCATCCTTGCAAACACAATGCGATAGAAGCAATGTATTTCGCCACTCCATGATAGAGTTGTTGAGAGCATTATCTGTTGTTTCTGTACAAGAATGGTAACTATAAGATCACCTTTCCCAACGAATGGAAGTCTTTATATTAAATATTTTTCTTCTTGCCACTTTTGAATTTCTATAGTTTTGGAGCTTTAGGCAAAGACAAGTGCATTGTACAGAATTATGTAGCCCATCTAGCAATAAAGTAACGTTTGAATTTAGAATAAATCAATCTTTATTTCAAAATGTTACATTTTTGTTTAAGTTTTGTTCATGTATGTATTCTAAAACCTAGTGCACCATCCACAAACGTGTATTTGCATCTTGGTTAACATTAATTATCATATGGTTGCATGTAAAGACTCGTTATTCAACTATTCAATATGCACCTATTGCATTTAAAGAGACGTCCCATTCATTGCACCATTTAGAGCCTTATTAAAATTTATACACATAAATCTCACTTAACTCCATTAAAATACAAAAATCCATCAAAACAAGGAAGATGAAATACTATCTCAAAGATAACGCATTAGGATATATATAGGTAACTTTCTAATGAATCTTCCTTAGTAAAAATATATGGAACTTACTTGGCTAATTAGTGACGCAAGATAAATAAATAACGTTTTTGTATTAATAAAAATAAAAATAAGTAAGTTTCTTATTTGATAGTAACTTAAAAGATACTTTCAAAAAAATAACGTCAACTCATAAGTAAATAGGTTTGGCTTAAAATAAATCTTTTTCCATCAAAGTTAAAAACAAGTAATTATTCTGATAGTAATGTAAGAGTTACGTAAAATAAGTAACTTCTTTTGCTTAAAGATAATAAAAAATTAAGCTATCAAAATATGTTTATAAACAAAAAATAAAAAAATCTGTTAAATACATAGGTCACAAAGAAATGGAAAGGAATTTGATTGCTGAATTAATTGGGGGTAGTAGACTTTTTGAAGCATTTGGGCTGAAAAGAAGTGACTAAGGCCGGCACAAAATCCTTTTGCCCACTTGAGAGAAATGCAAATTAAAGACGAAAAATTTCCTCAATTAAAAAAAAAAAAAAAAAAAGAAGTTGCATAGTATATTCTAAATATATATTAAAAAATAGGCGTGTGGCATAATTTCCTCAATTAAAAGTGACATTGTTAACAACTTTAAAATTCTAAACCTTTAATTCCGTTCTTGACTGAAATTTGTAATGGAGTAGCTAGTAGCGTTTAAGATGAAAAATATGAAGTAGAACTTACTAGTCCAACGCTCATTAACAAAGCAACTAGTCATAAATACGATAGTAACATGATTGAAGAGAAAATTCGAGAAGACTAGGGTTGTACACAGTCTAGTAGAACCGAACCGAATTCGAATTTTCGGATATTTAGTAAATGGAACCATGTGATCCAAATTTAATTATGGAACTGTTCGGGTTCAATTCGGTTCCCATGTTCCATATAATCATTAATTTTTTTATATATATTACAACGACGTTACATTAATTCGACTATGACATGTTCAATCTTAACTCTTAAAAAATATTGTAGTCCAATCTCGTGATATCTTTTACATATCTCTTTGTTGAATTTTTCATAAATTTGATTTTTAAAATCACATGAAGAGGAAGATGATGAGTTCACAATAATAGAACGGGAGAAACGACATTATGGTAGAATAAGAGATCTGGGTAAAATTTAGGTCAATTTGAATAAGTTGGACTTGACTGGAAATTAGAAATAGTAAAAATTATAGTTTGGGTTTAGACTAAATTAATTAGTTAGAAAATTTATTTATTTTTTTAAAATAACATTATTTGAATTATTTGAGATAAAAAAATTTAGGGAAATTCGGTTCTTATTCGATTTTTCGGTTCTTGGTCTAGAACCAAGAACCAAATCGAACCCGTCGATTTTCGATTCAGATATCCGTTCTGATATTTAACTTAAGAAGAACCGCTCGATTTGAGTTCGGTTCGATCCGACTTGATTCGATTCGATTCAAGAGTTTTGTCCAACCCTAAAGAAGAGCAACTCAATATGGGGCTTGCTCATTAAATAGTTAATCAATAAAATGAATGTCTTACCAGCCATGCAAGATCATCATTATTAACGATATGAGAATACGAAAAAACTTTTCGCTTGAATTAACGTGTTACTTCAGCTCACTTAGAGACAATTTTACATGAGCCAAACCCATACTTTTCATTGAATTTTGACCCAAGACGTGTCCGTGGACTAACTCATAATTGTTACATGAATAATATACGCAAACCAAATGAAGGTTCTGCTAGCATGGACCACACGTCCCCATCCCCAACCCCAACCCCAACACACACAAAGGACGAAAACTTGAGCTATTGCTATCCAAAATCACACATTATCCTACTTTTTAGAACGAGTTGAGGTCGTAGACACTATTTCAATAGAAGAAGCACTAATTGTGATTTATCATCAAGAACAATGTTATGGGCTTCCGAAATATAGCGAGACCTCCCAAAGTTGATCATTATGATAGCTACGACAAATTTGATTGGGAGGTTCCTCGATTGTCCTTATAAGGCGCTTGAAGATAATTTTCTTACGATTATTATCCGATGCCAATGTCTTTTATCTCTATTGTTTTTCTTGAAAAGAAATAATCTTGTTACGTTTGACCAACAGTTCAAGGCCCAAGGTTTTGCTTGGCTTTTACTATAGAAAAGGATAGAGAAAATTACATACTGGTCGAACTAGCCGGAAAGGACAATACTAATTTTTGACCGGTTGAATAAAATCGACTGTTCAAAGGACAATTCAATGCATTCGTGTACGTTGACATCACAAATATTGAAATCCAGTACCGTGCACGGCCATACTATTAGTAGTCATTTTGTATAGAAGTGCAATTATAATATATGTCAATGTCTTTGATCTTTGATTTGTCTTGTACTCCAAGAAACAACAAGTGAAATTTGATTAATTATAGAAGTGTTCTGTCCAGTTTCTTATTTGGATTTTACTACTTATACATCAAAATGGTATACAAGTGATGGCCGAAAATGACGTGCACTGAAAATATTGGATAAAAATGTTGATTGTGTTTTAAACTTGCAAATGATAGAGTGTCATGTGACATTATATAATCCCTTATATAAATCTTGATATACACGTGTAATAAGATCCTTCTTATTTTGTGATGAATTTAAAACTTGTAGGGTCCTTTCTATTTTACACCTCGAGCCTTGAAGAAAACTCCTCCCCTTTTAACCTCAATATCTCGTTTGACTATATTTGTGGCCACTCGAATAAACAACTATTGTGGTATGACTGCGTCTACAACAGTAGTACTATCAAACTCGTCGGTTTTTATATGGTAAAATTTTGTTCCCGTGCATTTATAGTTAATCAAATATATGATACGTACACAATTTTCATAATTAAGGACATTCGAATTTGAACTTGCTCTTTTATGGACTCTAATACAGTGTTAATTAAGAGCTTGTCAGATCTTAATTAGTTACCCTTTGAGTTGAGAATCAAAGATTCCCATAAAAGGATAGAAACACTTCTCCTTTCCGAATTGGTAATGACAAGATAATGCAGTATTATAAAAATTTGATTTGACCAATAATTTGTGAACTAGTCGAGTGAAAAGCAATTCTATACTAAAGAACAAAAGATGTCTTTTTTTAATCACGTGTAGCTAGCAAGGTCGGTCCAAAGGCCTCTTAGTGAGTGGGGTATATATGTAAAGACTGTCAGTGTACATGTATTATAGTATTATAGTTGGAATCTAGATTAAGAACATATTTTCATGGTTGGGTCCTACTCGTAGACCCCTAGGCAAAGAATATTAATTTGGTACCTCAAAAAATATTCAACTAGATCAAACGTCTGGAAGGCATATTCATCTTCTATGCGGTTGTCACTCCTTGTCCGCACGAGTACTCTTGAGTGCCTTGATGAGTGATATTCTTATGTAGTCAATGAAATTTGCATGATTGAGAGAACTAGCTAGAGAAAGACATGTTTGAATGAACTTATAAGTTGTTTATAATATGAATTGATGAAAAGTACGTATGAAGGGAGTTAGAGAAGATTAAAAATAACATGCAAAACCAAAAAATATAAAAATAATTGACATTCGTCTTACGTATTAAAAGTGTTGGGAATTTACTTAACATGCATAACGAAAAATAAATTATTTTTCAATTCCCATCACGGATCTACTTTGTATTTAGATAGAAACCGTGTTTAAAATAATACTTTTAATAAATTTTGCAAACTCCTTTGCTGATTTACGAATACGAACAATCACGAATTGTAATTCACAGCAGTCCAATTGTCCAGCCTCCAATGAAAATCCACACATGGAATAAGAACGAGAGAACTAGGGTTTTCTTATCTTTATTGTGCGCTAAAATAATAATGTTGTCTGCATTTTCAAACCCTAACAGCCTATTGATAGAAGTCCAAGTGGGCTAAACCCATCTCTTAAACTTAACCCAGTTCAATATTTAATTAAACCAATTATTTAAATTTGGTCCATGAATTAATTAATCCAATTAATTAATTAGGGCTTATTAACAAGCAACATAATTAATTAATTGTACAACACTTGTTAATTAATTAATTGAAATCTCATTCTTCTAGTTCTCCTTTTGTGTGTGGTCCCCATCAGGTTCCCGATCACGATACCTAACGATGTGAATTATTATTTTAATCCAATCAAAATCGATAAATTAAAATAGCACTTTTTAATTTATCAACAATTCATATATGTCGTCTCACATTGACATTTAACAATGTGTCGGGCAATACATGTGACAACATATATCACATGGTATGAAAAAATTAAACTTGTTCATTTACCGTGAAACTATAATCCTTGCGTCAATATGACCCGATCAATTACGAGATATGGATATGTATCAATCTCAATTATTGATCATATCTTTCATCCCACTATTAAGTCAACATAAGTTGAAAACTCATTTTCGATTTATGAGTATACATTGACCAAGGATTTCGTTATCAACTTAACTGAATGAAATGTAGATCATAATCTCTTACTATCTAAGAGTGACGAATTCTCTATTAATCATTCACAACTTTCATATGATTCTTAACATACCCAAACGATCCTTGGCAAAGGAACATCCAACATCACCAAAATATGTATGTCCATATATATGACACAATGATGATTTCAAGTCAAAGAACCAATTCCACTACCGAACGTTAGAGATTAACCACTGATATTCAGATAGTTATTCATGTGGAATCTCCCCAGCGGGTCTCCACTGTTTTGTTCTATAACAAAATATCAACGTGTTCATTTAAGTGTCACTACA